>RSEH01000048.1:0-187512 GCA_006503475.1 Stentor roeselii | reverse complement strand
TATTAAGAATTCTGAGCTTTTCTTGAATTCAATTTTGGCACAAGGCCATAGATTTATTTGATAAACTACTTTATGAATTTTAAATAATGTAAATATATTTCTTTTAGTATAATAAAATCTGTAATATTATTAAATTTATATGTGGCTGAAAATTAAAACATAACTAATTTATATTTAGCTCTTTTTTACAAGATCACATTTGCTTCCTTATTATAAACTTAAAGCTGCTCTTCTTTTGAGTTTTATAAATTAAGGCTACTCTTAAGTTTAAAGTATTGCATGAAGAATTCAAGTGATCCATCAATTTTTCCTAAGATGATGGATCTTAGAATCATTAAATCTTCCTTTTCGTTAATTTTATAACCTAAAATCATATTTCTCATTTAAAAGGATTCTACAACTTCACTAGAATGCTGAATTATTAAGTGGTTGACTAAATGTGAATACTCAAGCATTTTTTTAGGTATCCAGTGGAATTGAGCTAAACTGTCATATTTTTTGCATTGATTTTTAATCCAGACCTATTGACTGATCTTGTTTATTTATCTTCTAAAGAATTGATCTATAATTTAATTTTTTATATTTTGAATCTATTTTCATGGTCTGATTATCGATCTTCGAAATTTTTCTTGCAAGATCTGGAACTTTGTTAATTTCGTTCTTAACCGTAATAACTGAGTTGGTATCCTTGGTAATTACATAAAATTAATAGGAATTTTATGAATACCGTTTATCATAGATTTTATCTGGCATTTGCTTTTCGAATACGACAACTCTAAACGAATCTCTTACAATTTCAGTGTCGAATCAAGGAATATGATGAATTAAATAAAATTTCTTTAAGCTTTGCCTTTAGGTTTTATTTAATATATTCTCGACTTGAATTAGCCTAGGTAGCCAGCCTTTTATTTCTAATGATCTTATTTAAAATCCTTCCAAAAACTTCCCGATATCCTTTAAACTCACTCAAATTCTTTCATAATGAAAATCTTATAGTCCTATTGAAAACGAAGATTTTACTGGCACATTCCTTAATGCCTGTTTTCTTTAATATTCATATTTTACTTTGACTTAGGAATAATATATTTTATAGCAAGAGAAAATAACTATTCTCCTTAATTAATCATATAGAAAGGATCAAAATATTAAAAGCTTCTAAAAAATGCACCTTGTTGAAGTAGCTAGGTTTATATCTTCTTGGAAAATTCATCTTGGGCATCTCTTAGTTTGTCTTTCAATAATAATACATGAATTACAAAATACTCTTATTCTAAATTAATACTAATAATTTATCTTAAATAGGTTTAAGCAATTTGAAAGCAATTATGAGTTTTTGTTTTAAAATCACTTCAAGTTGCTACTATCCAAGCATACTTCTTGCCAAAGCATATACTTAAAGGTATCTATTTGAATTATACTGTTTATCGCTGATTTTCTGAATTTAAAACTCTGAATAATATATTTAAGTTTAATAATTCCTCAGAATATCTTATAATCAAAGTTAGATCCATAAATTTTGTCATTTTCTATTTCTTCAATAATCAATTTTCTTTAAATAGCTTCAAAATATAACTCTCTAAGTATCTTCACAGTGAGATTAAAAAATTATAAATTCAATCTTTGAATATTTCTTTATGTGCTCTCAAATTATAATATTGTACTATACTAGTGATTAAGATTTATTTGATTGTAAAAATGGTTCTTGATAAGAAGTGAGGAGATTCAATTTCTCTTGAATTTGTGGTATTATATAAAACACTTTTATCAATTAACACTTTTTTGAGAGATAATTTTAACAATAGAATTAAACATGTTACTATAAAGAGGAGGACCTGGCATATGTCCTGATCTTTCAGACGAAGAGCTAGAAAGCAAGATTTTCGAAGATTGTTTCGGCTCTGCAGGTTTAATATTTTGATCAGCCTTAGGATCATTAATCTTCTTTTTATCTTTCTTCTCAGCTTCTTTAACAGCAGGTTTCGCTGGTTGAGAATTTTTTTCAACTTTAACAACTGGCTTTGCTGCTTTTTCTTCTGCCTTTTTCACAATATCTTTACTTTTCTCTCGTGGTTTAACAGATGCTTTCATTTTAGAGCTAGAAGATGAACTGAAAGACTTTTTCTTGAGTTTTATTTGATTTCTTCCGGTTTGGATGAGTTACTTCTAGGATCGCAACAGGGATTTTCTTTCCAAGATTTGATAATTTTGAATCCGCTGCTTTTTTCTGAATTTTCACATCTTCAAACGGTTTCTTTGATTTGTCTTTTGAACTACATAATGAAGATGAGGATTTCTTCGACTTTTCTGTTATTTTAGATTGTTTCACATCGAGTAGCTTGGGCTGGACAAATTTCGATTTTGATGCTTTTCTTGAAGATGAGGAGCTGTAAGAGCTGGATTTTTTGCCTTTATCAGCAGGTTTAAGGTCTGGCTTTGATTGAGCGACTTCAGATTTCTTCACCTCAGTTTTTTTATCATCAACTTCGATGTCAGGCTTCTTTGCGGTTGCCTTCTATCCAGAACTCGAGGATGAAGAACTGAAAGACTTTTTACCAACCTTTGGCTTGTCAAATTTGATTGGGATGTGTCGGAATTACTATTGGTTTCACAGAAGGAGTATCGGGTTTAATTTCAGGTACTTTTTTCTTGTCATCGACTTTGATTTCAGACTTCTTCGGCTCAATAGGGGTCTTTTTATCGTCAACTTTGATTTCAGACTTCTTCGGCTCAATAGGGGTCTTTTTATCGTCTACTTTGATAGGTGGAGTTACTTTTTGATCTGACTTTTTCTTTTGTTCTTCTTTGAACTGGACGAGCTTGGCGATGATTTTTTCTTTGTAATATCTTTGATGACATCGATCGCAGGTTTCACAACATCAGGGACGTGAATCTTCGGAGTAATTACATCTTTAGTTTAGAAAGAATTTCACCTGGAGTCTTTCCTTTTTTCCTTTAAGAAAAGCTGAAGGAGCTTGACTTCTTTTTAATTTTCACATCAGTTTTAGGATTGAGCTTTGCATCAAGCTTATCACCAGCCTTGGCATCTAGTTTCGCATTAACTTTGACACCAGCTTTAACATCTAGTTTCGGATCAATTTTAGAGTCAATTTTACCACCTGCTTTCACATCAACCTTAACATCAGCATTACTACCTAATTTCGCATCAATATTACCTGGCCCCTTAGAATCAATGTTTATATTTCGCGAGACTTTCTTCTTTTAGAACTGCTTAAGGATGAGCTCGAACTCTTCTTTTTCCAGCCGATGGCTGCACCAATTTTTACATTATCGTTTTGAATATCAGGCTTATTAATATTTGATGAATTTCAGCCTTAATAAATTGGGTTTTTCTACCAATTTTTTTATTTTTGAAACTATTAGACGATGAACTCGAAGACTTCTTCTTCAGACTTACTCCACCTCACACTTTTTATCTCTCCTTTGGAGTGTCAGGTCTTTTTATTTTTGCCGAAATTTCTGCCTTAGGAAGTTTACTTCAAATTTTTTCTTTTAGAACTACTGGATGAAAATGATGAAAACTTTTTGAGGCCTATTCCTCTTCCGATGTTGATATCGCTCAGGGTTTTTGATACTTGCCAAGATTTCTGCCTTAGGAAATTGAGTCTTGACATCAATCTTTTACTTTTTTGAACTAATTGATGATGAAGATGATTTCTTTTAAGCCCTATTGCCGATTAAAAACCTCCTTTAGGAGTGTGAGGTTTTTTTATATTTGCCACAATTTCTGCCCTAAGAATTTGAGCTTGACATCGATCTTATTCTTTTGAAAGCCCTATTGCCGATTAAAAACCTCCTTTAGGAGTGTGAGGTTTTTTTATATTTGCCACAATTTCTGCCCTAAGAATTTGAGCCATGACATCGATCTTATTCTTTGAAACTACTGCAAGATGAATTATATGACTTCTTGTTCAAACTTTCCACTTTCATCTCTCCTTTGGAAGTGTCAGATTTTTTTATATTTGTCGAAATTTCTGCCTTCGGAAGTTTAGCCTTTACTTCAACTTTTTTTTTGAACTGCTGGGTGATTAAGATGATTTCTTTTTGAGCCCTATTCCTCCTCCGATTATAATACCTCCCTTAGCAGTGTCAATTTTTTCATTTTCCAGAAATTTCAGCTTTTGGAAGTTGTCTTATCTTCAATTTTTTTTCTTTTCAAACTACTTCAGGTGGAGGACTTCTTTTTTAATCCGGTTCTACCTCCTACTTTAATTTCACCTTTAAGGGTATCAGGCTTAGTGATTTTACCTAAAACATCAACCTTAGGAAGATTAACACATGCCTTCTTCTTTTTAGATACTTGATGAAGATGATTTATTTTCAAGGCCGATTCCTCGACCAATTTGAACTTCACCCTTAGGAGTATCAGTTTTTTTGATTTTACCGAAAATATCAGGCTTTGGAATTTGAGGTTTGATTTCAATCGTCTTCTTCTTTGAACTGGTTGAAGAGGATGATGAAGATTTCTTTTTAAGGCCAATTTTACTTATCATGTTTTGGAATATGAGCCTTGACTTCGATTTCTTCTTCTTTGAGCTGCTTGAAGATGAGCTTGAGGACTTTTTTTTAGTCCTACCGAAAGGACCTTCACATCTGCTTTAACTTAAACTTTTGGAGCCCAGGAAGACTCGGTGTATGAACGTCCACGTGTGCATGGACATCAGTTTTACACTTCATTTCTGGCACTTTAATATCAGCCTAGATTCCAGGGCAGCTGGTTTCATTCGAAATTTCTTCTTCTTTCCTTAATAGACCTGCTTCCACATCAGTCTTAAGGTTCAACATTAGTCTGTAGGCTCTGCAAGTCTGTTTTTAGTCACTTAACTAATAGGGCCTGCTTGGTATCAGAATAGTACTTAACTAGTAAATCAATGGCTCTGTCTTGTCTAAAGTCTTAATATTGTTTGTGGAATCCTTTCTGCCTTCGCCATCTATACCAGATCTGAAATTTTTGTTCTTGTCTATTCTGTCTACCTTTCCTTCATCAATTCAATAGTTAAAACCCTTTTGAGGATGGTTAAGGAGTAAGAAATCCTGAAGACTTATGATATTGGAGGGTGAATTAAAAACCGGACTATAGATAACTATTTGAGATGAAATTGCAATATGTAAATAGAAAAATTATTGTCTTATGTTATAGAATGATTAAGCTTTAGGTCTAATAAGTATAAATTTTAAATTAAATCATGGCTATAAATATGTCTTGCTCTTACAATGGCTGTCCTCTCGGAATCGACAATTCCTGTGAAGTTTGCCCTAAAATGACATATTGGTGCTATAATCACTCAATAGATCATGAAAATGAAACAAATCACGAACTTATACGTATCAAAAAGAAGGACTTGAAACTTATATTTGTAAGTGATTTGAATTCAAAAATCCAAAATTATATAGTTCAGATGGTCAATGATACTGAAAAAGTAATCATGACTTTGAAAAAGGCCTCAAGTGAAGCAATAAAGAGCCTGAAAAAAACAGCAAAGAATATCAAGAACATCTCCGAATTAGAAGGATATCTATTCTCACAAGAAAGAATCTCTTTTTTAGTAGCTGAGGTAGGAGAGATCTCAAATGACATAAAAATCAGCACACTAAGCAAAATAAGTGATTTAAATCGAGAAATTTATGAAAAGGACCAAAATATCGAGAGCCTAAAAAAAACCTTGGCACCCCTAGAAGAAAAAGAAAGCGAAAGCGAAAGGGTTAAGCAAAGTAGAGGGGAAAGAGTGAAAGGTTATACTTAGGTAGAGCTTCGAGCTATGACTGATAGTCAAAAGATTAAATTCTTATTGGAAAACTTTTGCCATGATTTAAAGACTTTGAAATGCTCAGAAGAAGATTTGGAAAACGTGTATCGGCAACTCTTATTTTCAAACGATGCAAAATATTGTTTTTTTTGTAATCAATATTGAGGTAATCTTCGAAAAAGATTGTAACCTACAACGAAGTTTGTAAGCTACAATGAAGTCAAAGGTAACCTACGTCGAAGGATGTAACCTACATTGAAGTTAGTAACAAACATTGAAGGTTGTAACCTACATCGAAGATTGTAACCTACATTTAGGTAAGGGATATAGAAGGGAGTATCATTTACCTAGTGGCTATTTGGAACCTTGAAACAAAACAATTTGAGTTTGACGACTTCCATGAAAGTGACGATGCAAGAGAATGGAAAGATCGTTACGAGGAGTGCATCTATGAAAGTTGGGGCTATTAGTTTAGGTAATTAGATTATTATTCGAAAAAATTAATCTGAGTTTCCTTTCTTTTTAATTATAAGTTTAACATCTAGACAGTCTAAAATTCGTTTAAATATAATTAAATAAAACTTGAGTGATGAAAGATAATAAATAAAAGGTAGATTACAAGCTAAGGGTTGTTTGATCAATTGATTTTTATTTATATAATTATTAATAATGAATAAAGTGGCTCAAACTTGCTAAATGATTTATGACTCTGCTAATAACAGCTTAAAACAAAATCATTTTACATTTGTAATCTTTAGATGCTTAGATAGCATATAATATCAGTTTCGATATTTCAGAAGAATTAGAAAATTTTTCAAAGTAGTTCAAGGACTAAAGTCAGCGAAGACCAAATATTTTGAATTTAATTGGTCTTGAGTAAGGACTGATTCTTATTGACAATATTAGAGTTGATTCAGATGAAAGCATATATTATTATATTCATGGTAAACTCTTATCTTTGCAATTCCATAATCAAACAGCAAAAATTAATTCAAACTTACTAAGGAATCCACCCTTTTTTCTAATGAAATTGATAAACCAATTGGAATTCTTAAAGTGTTTAAATCAACAACTGCGTGGCCTTATCTAGCTTATCTTCATGCAGTTATCTCGAAAGATCTTGAAGATAGTATAAATTAATTAACTGATATTTTGCAACTCATCTGGACTATAATAATACCGATTCCACAATACACAATCGCTTTTTCAAGGTGAGAAACAGTTTCATCATCGGGTGGTCCCAAGAAATGCAAAGAAAAAATCAAAATACCTTAAGTATAAAGTTCACCTAAAAAATAACTGAGCCCGATCAATTTTTCCTTTAAGGAAAAAACCAATTGATGAACTTGAGACCGAAAACACTTCCAAACAAGGGGAAAGATATCTGCATGTAGAGAAAACCACTGAGAAAGACTTTTGACAAGGCAAAAAGTCTTAGGGAATATAAAAATTGAGTAGAAATGCTGCATCCTGAGCTATTTTAACTCTTAGTGTAAAAAAAGAAGCACTGTAGGAGAATGAATTGTTTACTTTAAGTCTTTGCTTATTCAAGCAGCTGGCGAATGTTGTAAGAAAGGTAGTCACCACAGATATAGAGTAATTGGGGAATACCAGAGTAATTGATGAAAGCAGCAAAAAATATGCTTCGATATGAGGTTTTATTTGGATCTGTTTTTATTTGGGTTCCAGTAAGAATGGAGAGGTTCAAATAGGACTGGATCTGAACCTGAGGAAAGTATCATATCTGTAGTTTATCACCCATTACTGAAGCAACTTTTTATGCTCTATGGCACTTTAAATGAGTATTATGTATCTAGTCATCAACAAATTAATAGCAAAATTTTATATGAAAATAATCAAAAGATCTCTATTTATTCTCAACCATATCAAGGATAATTTTATTTATATAACCACACTTATTATATCAAAACACAAAATTTTGAAAACAATTAAATCTAAGTTAATCCCTTGTAAGTGCTTTGCTATAGATGAAATAATCATTTCTATTCGTATATATCACTTCTCTGTCGATTTTAATTTCAGGATCATAAGTTAAAACTGCAGTTGGTAAAATAGTTGAGTTTAAGTGAGAAAGTTCTTTTAGTGAAATTTCGGTTTGAGAAATCAAAGGTCTCATACCAAACCGTGTCAACAGCTTTAATTCTTTCTCACATTCTGGACTAGTTTTAATAGTAATTGAAAGCCAATATTCTCCTTTAAAATATTTCAAATTTTCAGGAGAGTCAAATTTAATCCTTTGATTTTCTAACAAGAAAAGAGTACCTTTTTCAATTGAAATTTTCGATTCCCAGTTTTTTAGATTTTCTACATGTTTCGTATTATTTTTAGAATCCCATAATGATACTTCAAATTCGACAGAAATTATATTGACAAGGCTTCTCTGATTATTAATTTCGAGTGCAAATTCAACTGGAGATCCAGAATTAGAAATTCTATTAATCCAAGTTCTCTTAATCAAAATCTCTCCTCTACATCTGCCAATCTGATGCTCTCGGGTTTGATACAACGGGGTATTCTTTAACTCCAATTCATCATATTCAATATTGAGTAATTCCTTTATGCTATATATCCCTTTATGGGATTTGAATACAGGTTCCAAGTAGTATTTCAAAAATCGTTTTATATCTCCGAAGGAACACACACTTCGCTTGATATTTTTCGGTATGATGAATTCAAAGGGAATGCAAATTTGGCTAGGATTAATAGGCTCAATCCAGTTCTTTAAAAAAAATAAAGCATTTCGCTGACCATGCAGACTACCTATCAGAACTTCTCCTGTGAATTTCATAATCAATTCGCAATTCATTAAAGTATCAAGTATTTGGATATGAATATGCCCTTTGAGAGTTTCCCCTGAATCAACTAAGTTTTTTTCCAAAAATAATTCTAATCTGAGGCAATCTTCTGGAATTTGGGAAAGGTTTTGATTGTTTTGTTCTGTTATAATCTTAAGAATACCATTTTCATTAGCTTTCACTTCTCGTTTTATAAGGTGTTCCTTATTAGATGATTTCGAAATACAGTGACCCATTTTTATAAATCACCATTTTGATTAATAGGTTATATCATCTTTAATCAGGTGGAAGAAATATTTGTTATAATTAGATATTTTTCTAAGCCAATAAGATTCTGAATGGAATTAAGCATTATTTTGCAGCAAGAAACAAATTTTCTAATAGAAAATTTTTTTTATCTGATACTTATTAAATTTTGAAACAGAAATAATAGATTTCTTGATGGTTTGGAATATTGAATGCCAATTTTAAGATGATAATCTTTAGAATTTTACTAAGTTTAGTAGTGAGTTTTCCCCAAGATTAATGGAGTTTCTGATATGAACTTTATTGAATTTGAAATTAAATCTTTACTAATGTAATGATTGTTTGGCCTTTGGGAATGACTGTCTTCCTTATCAGAAGTCTTTAATTTTTGAATGCTTTGATATGTTGTGGAAACTCTGTCTAGAGATGATGCTTCATGCATTCCTTTCAAGAAAACTTGTTGGATGTGCTCAGTTCAATAAGTACTCTCTAGGCTGAATTGAAAATCAGTGTATTAAAAAGCTGACGATATTTGCATAAATTTATTCCTGCGATGAAAGCTTAGAAGGGTATAAATTTCAAGATTAGGTCAAAAAATTAATCTTATTAACACTTGGTACTTCGAAGATAGGAAATTCATTTCTTAGTCTACTAATTCTACCCCTATTCAAAGGTTAAATAGTATTTAAGGGTTAGACTAGAATAGTATGAATCAGAAAATTGAATAAAACACTTAAATTTTTTAATAATAAATAGACATAATAAGAAAAGGAATATTACCTTTATACAAGAACCTTATTCTGAAATTACCAAGTCCATTCAGGATTTTAAAATAATTAAAGTAATTTTAATGATAATTTCTTAATAAAGGTTACCATCCTGCAGATTCTGTTTGTATTATGAGAAAATTAAGCCAAATCATAAATTACCTCTTGAAAATAATTATAACACATCGATTATAACAATCTATTTCATTTACTACAACTTTTTTCACTGATCCAACAATTATTTAAAAAAAAGTAAAAGATCTCAAGCACAGTGACTTTAGAGCAACTTATTTTACATCTCCGGCGGTTTTACTTGCATTTCATTTAGCATTTTAGTTAGTTGATTCTTTTCCAAATCAAAGTTAGCATTGATTTTTTCAATAGTATTTTTCCTAATAAAATGAATCTTTAATTCTCAGTGATGACCCTGATGTTTCATAGATTCTAAAATAGGAGCTTCACTAATTAGTCCACTTTCAATGAATTTCGTTTTTGAAATATTCGCTTAAATTGAACAAGGACAATTCGGTGCTTTACCTTATATGCTTTAAACATTTACATCAGTTATTCCTTCAATATCTTCTAGTTTTCATGCTGATTGATTTCATTGTGATGTAATCTTTCTTTGTATTTTTCTAAAGTTATTTCAAAATTTTGTGCCGAGGAAACCGAAATTAGGGAAAATAAGAAAATTCGACCAAAGCAACAGCCCTTGGCTTTAATATGAAGACTATCAAATTATGAATATCAATATTATAAATCAAATGAATTTTTGAAGAATTTTATGAATTAATTAGTCATTAATTCATTTACCATGATTATCTTTGATATTTCATAAAAAGTAGCATACATATGATTAATCATCATTTAGACAATAGCAGATATATATATTATACAAACATTTCTATAAAAAATAAATAACTTTTAATTAAGTTATATAAGAAATATATAACAAGGATGAATTACTAATATTTTTTTAAACTATTCCTTATTAATCCCCAAAAATCTATCTCTCCATCATTAACTATAATTTTCTTAAATTTTTGTAACAGTTGTAAAGTTTAAATCAGTATCTATAGCGCTAATCTTTTGAACCTTATCTTCTGATATGCATTTATTGAAAAATTTATTAGTGAAAGCTTCAAAATATGCCATGATGAACCCAACAATTCCAAATAGTCCTGATATTGTTCCAAGTCAACTTCCAACAAAAAATATGAAATCCTGTTTGAGCTTTCTTTGTGTCAGAAGTCCTGTAGAGCCTTTTTCAATACTGACTTTTAGATTTAGATAAGAAACTGAAGATAAATCCTGAGCACTATACTGACTTCCAGATTTAGGACTGTTTCTTTCTGAGATATGGTAGCCAGTTGATTTACTGTCCCACCTGTTTGATTCAGATTTAAATAAAGAAGGAGATGCTAGAAAGTAAAACTCAGTTAGAACAGATCCAATAAACACTGAATTATTTTCTGGCCGAATATAAGAAAAAACTGAACTTATTTTATCAGGAATAGGAGAACTAGAGGTTATGTTTACTTCGATTCCGAATGAAAAGCATGGATTTTCAGTTAGAGTAATTGTAAAAAAGGCTCCAGTATTGATAAATGCTCTATTAGAACTAATTCGAATTCTACACAAACTATTTTTAAGCTTTTCGCAGGTGATTAGTTGATTTGCATATTCGATGTTCCTAGTAGTTACATTCAACCAGTTTTTGAACTCTGATTTGCATGGTCCTCCATAGGAAAAAAGTGAAATTTCCATAATAAGCTTATCAGCTTCAAACACACTAGCCTCTGACTCAAGAACAGCAAGCGTGATAAGTCCTTTAGTCTCCTGTATATTCGCCTTAAAGTATTTTAAAATCGTAGAACACGTTAAAAGCAAAGCTCCAATAACAACTAAAAATGAAAAACAAGCTCCAATAAGAGTTTTTTTCCTAATCATATAATCATTACCCGGGTTATCATGTTTCTCATTAAAAAGGTCAAGTTTTCTCGCATAAACCCTGAGTTTTTTAAAAGGAAACAAAATAACAAAAACCAAAAACAACGGCACACTGACTAAAGTTTGATAAATATTTTTCGACTGTGATAAATCAGGATCTTCGTATAAAGGTGGCTGAACAGATCCCTTGATTTCATTGATCTTTACATCTAAATAACCTGTGCTCCCCACTGGACAATACTTGTCCTTAGGACAAACTCTGCAAGCCTCTGCTCCTTTTTCATTAATATAACTTCCTTCATGGCAAGGAATACACTGCTGAGAACTCGAAGCACTTGAATTTTTATTAAAAGTGCCAGGTCCACACTCGACACACTTCAAGCCTCCAATTTTTTCACTAAAACTCCCTGCTTTACAACCTCTGCAATTTTTTCTATCATTAAAAGTACCAGCAGAACAAAGAGCCTGACAATTTCCTTTTCCACAAATCTCTTTCACGTTAATATAAAAGAAAAGGTTATGCCCGACAGTGGGTAAAAAACTATTTCCAACTTGAATTCCTCCTCCAAACAAAAACAATTTTTTTCCATAATAAACCGAGGCAAATCCAACGACAACCAAATCAAAACCGATTGGAAAGACTTTCAATTGATTCCCAGGTCCTAAAATTGATATTTTCTTTAAAGTTTCTTGTCCCCAGAGATGACCCCCGACGCTTACGACCTGATCCCCGACAAAGACCTGAACCGACTGGCTTGAGTCAGTATTTTTATTTTCATGACTATGAAAGTCACTCCACTTAAGTGAAGACAATTTAAAAACTTAGTTTAAACCTGAAGGCTCTTCATTGACGAAAGTTCCTAAAGACACAAACAGCAAGTAACCCTTGACCCAGCATTGACAATAAGCGACCGCGTGATCTGTTGAATGAGAAACCAGGTGAAAACTATTACTTCCAAAGCGGTACTCCCAAAGTTCATTCGAAACTTCAGAGCTGGTCCTTCCTCCGTATAAAAAAACTTTGAAGTCTTTCATCACAAGACAAGTTCCTTTCGCTGGTCGAGGCTGAAGAAGAAACTAGTTCAGTCCAGGTTTAAGTCAAAGAGTTGAAGATAAAAAAATCATTCCTAAAGCCAGAACTGTCCTCCCCGCCCCAGACGACGAATGAGTTTCCTTCAGCACAAGTCGCGTGAAGGTATCTGGGAGAAGGGATTGATCCTTTCGTTGAAATTTGGTCCCATCTTGAAGAAGAAAGGTCGAAAGTCCAGAGATCGTTGAAAATTTGGTCTTTGTGAATCCCTCCGAAAAGGAATATTTTTTCACTGATTAAAACCATTGAATGGAAAGTTCTTTGTTAGGGAAATATCAGGTTGTCATGGATTTCTGTCACTTACAAGGTTTTCATGTCAAGTTTGGATAATTTATTTGTGTAGTCGCCTAGTGAAAAGTGGTATCCTCCGAAGTGGAAAATCGTGTTTTCAACTTTTACTAAGGAATATTCTGAGGATGCAAGGGAAGGAAAGTCTTGGGTCTTTTCTCAGTACTGGTTTTTGCTTTTTAGGTCGAAGATTAGGACATCTTGGGATTCTTCTTCTATGTGAGTCAGCCAGCCGTAGAGGATGAATAATTTATGGTCATGGATAAAACCTTGGCAAAGAAATCTGCATGCAAAATCGCTTTTTTTGTCTGAAATAACTTCCCATTTTTCGTTTGTTAAAGAATATCTATAGAGATATGGGAAGCAATAGTCTTCAGCTACATAGCCAGCAGTTTGGATCAAATCCCCTTCATAATAAAACAAAACTGGCAAATTACTAGGCAACGGCACTTCTCCATCATTTTTCATTGAAGTCCACTCAAAGCTACTTAAATTAAATCTGAATATCTGATACCTCCACATCTCATTAACAAGATCATAAAAAGTGGTTCCACCCTGAATAACCAAAACTTGATGATCCCCTTCCACGAAACTAGCAAATCCAAAACTAAATCTCGAAGATGGAGTATTAAAAGTATTTTTTTTTTCCCATTTCATTTGGTCAAAGTCGAATTCCCAAAAATCATTTTCAGGACCTTCAGTTGTTTGTCCTCCAAAAATGTAAAATTTCGGCTTCGAGAGACTTGTCAGACCTGCCGGGCTTCTTCTTGGTTCTTTATAAGCAATACTGGGATTTTCGCTTGATAAGGGAATGATTTCTTGCCAGGTCATTGAAAGTAAAGAAAATTCCCAGATATCGTTGAAACCTGAAGAACCTAACCAGCCTCCAAATAAAATTAATGAAGATCTGGGCTTCAGGTGATCTAGGAATGAATTGTATCGGCTGTTTGGAGGAGTTTTAGTGTTTGGAATGAAGTTTAAGCTCAACGAGTTGCAAAGGACGAAAAGAATGATCAACATTAATTATCTGATTACTGAATATGATAAATTTTTTTACTTGCAATTTCGAATATTTTAAAGATTTCTTGAAAATTATCAGGAATAAATATTTTCAACAATGAAACACTTGGTATGTTTTTTTATTAGTGGATTCTTTAGGAAAGACTTATTTAAGGAATGATACTGAGTATATTCATCAGAGATTGTTAAATAAAAAAATCAAATAATGCTTTTATTAAGAGTGATATAAATACTTTGAGTCCAAATCCAAATCATATTTTTTTTTCCTTTAAAAGTTTTCCTAAATAATTTTAATGAACTTAAAAAATAATGGTTATCGAGAGAAAGAAAACTATTTAGTAAATTCGCTTTCAAATTATAATTATTAATTCCTATCTAGTATTATTCTGTATAAACATTAAGGTATCTATATTCCATATATTAAAAATAGCTAATCCGAAATTGAAAGCCCTTAAATCCTTTCATAAACCATCTTCCACCAACCTCCCAAAATCCTCTCATCTTAAAAATCAAATTTGTTGAATAATGGTTAAGAAAAACACGATGGTGTACAAGAACCTGGGTATCTCATGTCCAAAAGTCTCAACACTATCAATAGGCCTGAACAGGCACAATTTGAATATCGAAGAAACCCATATGGAGCTATTTTCCAAGTTCCTTGACGCAGGGGTCAAATTTTGGCACACCGCTCAAATTATGGATTCGGCAACCTGGAGACTATCTTTGAAAAGGCTTTGAAGACTGAAGGGTGAAATTAAAAAAATTATTCATTTTAAACATATCAGGGCCATGGAGTCGGACTATATAGAGAAAGATTAGTTAAGGCCATAAGGAAAGACTTCAGCTAGAGTATGTTAGTATCATGTTTGTGCACAATGATTACAGTAGTGAATATTTGGCTCAAGCAGAAGAGAGTATTCGAGTAGTAAAGGCGCTTGGGAAGCTAGACTCTTCAGTTCTATTGAGAATATAAGTGCTTAGGAAATCGTTTGACTCCTCACACTTACTCTAGAACTTACAGATAAGTTACTTCGAGAAGGTAATTAGAAAATAGATAGAGCTTTCAAATCCTTGAAAATTATTTTCATCGGTGATTTTTCATGGCTTGTTTTATGAAATTTTCATGCGTAATAATATCTTAATTTTTTATATTTTTATTGAATTGTATTTTTTTCAAAAGATTTTGAGAAATTTTAATATAAAGAGATGATTTAAAAGACACTATCATCAAATTCAGTTATCGTAATAGATAAAAACATTAAAATCTGTTATTCTTATAGTTCCTTGATCTCAACATTATTCTTTTCGGTTTCAGAATAAAATTTTATAAGGATTGTTCCAGATCTTTTGTTAAAATAGTGCATTCTATAATCCAACTTTGCGAATTTTACAATATTTAGATAAATCCGATCAATCTTAGAATTTTTTGTATATCGAATTCCTTGAGAAGGTATAGACCTAAAAGTATAGAAGTTACATAAAATATAAGGAAATCTTCTATGTTCTCTGAAATATTAAAAAATGAAATACTGAAATTATCATCACATTAATTAATATATAATCCATCACTAGTATGATTTCTGTTAGTAATATTAATTTATTTATTACTCTATCTTATTCATCCAAATACTTTAAATTATTGGTGATAATTAAATTTTCTTGGATATAGAATTTAAATGCAAAATATATTGAAATAACAGAAATGAAAAACGAGTTTTGGTTTTGATAGATTAACTTATTAATCAGGTTTGTCTCAAATATTCTTAGTTTTTTTCTCGATTTAATAAAAGATTGACATTATTTCATGATTTATATGAATAAACGTAAGATGTTAATGGAAGAATGAATTTAATGATTGAATTTCGGATAAGCCTAATTTTGGATGAATTTTACCTCTTTGAAGTTCTCAATCGCTGATCGACATATTATGCAAAAGTTTAAACGAGCACATTTGTGGCATATTACAAAATGATTACAAGGCTCTATTATCATATCAACTGGTCTTTCATAACAAATAATGCAAAGATTTTCATGCTTAGGTTCAATTTCTTGGACTTTAGTACTTCCTAAAACTTTCAACTCACCTTTTATGCATTTTTTAAAGATCCAAAGAATTGCAAGGGAGGTTGTAATAAAGGCAAACCTCTGGAATGAAACATGAATTTTTTGGGCTAATTCTGCATTCATCAAATCTGAATGACTTGAAATGTGGTCAGAGATTATTTTTAGACCTTTTTTTCCTTGGATTAATATCCCTCTGACTATACATTTTGATTTATCTTGAATCACTTCTCTAGTTGATGAAAGTGTAAACTGCCCATCGAATTTTATATCTTTTGATGTAAAAATATTATAAAGACTAGAAATGCCAATATAAAAGCCTTTCCTTGTTGAAAGAGGCTGCATATTTCCAGAAACAATAGTATCGGAACTCATACAAACTTTAAGATTTTCCAAATTTCCCGATAACTCAAACTTTTTCTAGTTAAAACTTACAAAATAATTTTTTGAATAACTGGCCGGTTTTCCTGATCCTTTGCTAAAGTATTGGCTGATTGATTTAAAAGGTCTTATTAAAACAGAAACAGCTTCTTCAAAGTTTGTTCTGCCATTCGCATTTCCCAGTACTTTCACCCTTTTTCCTAAAAGCTTATCAGATTGACTTAAAACCTGATCAACATTTAAAACCAAAATTTGTTTTTCTCTTCTTTTGGCAATAATCAATGAAAGCAAATGAACTCCAGCAACCAAACTAGCATTAAACAGAAGCAAGACACACCCATCTAAGGCATCCATGATAATTATAGACACTTTGAAGATGTCAATCAAATCTTTAGAAAAGAAGCTCAAGTTTCTCCAAAGGCGAAGAAGCACTAAGAGATTAAGCTTGAATTATTTATATATTAAATTAAAGATTCATTTGAATATTGAGTAAAATCAGAGATGCTCTTATACTAAATTACATCTCTACGAATGATAATATCAAAATCAGTAATTAATTCTATTAAATTCATGCTTCAAAAATAATTATAAGTAATTAAAACAAGTATAATGAGTAAGAATAGATTTAAATGACTTAAGCTAAGTCTTTCTGATAGTAATATTCTATTTATTAAAATATAATATATAAACATGATTTTGAAAACTGTAAGATATTCATAATTCTAGTATAATTGTGTGTTGTATATTCAGTTTCTTACCAAAATGAGGTATTCGATTTATGATGTGGTGCTAAATAAAATTTCTAAATTCCTTCAAGATTTCATGATTTTAGGGATTGATTTAATTAAGGTGTTTTGCTTTAATATTAAAAATCTTCATGAAAAATATAAGTTTAAAATAAAATCTATACCATTACACATAATAATCCTATAAATGTATCATTTTTATAATTCGGAAAAATATCTTATCGACCCTAGAGAACAAATTCAGATTCAAAATATGATCCTCAAAAGAAAAAAAGTTGTCAAACAATGTTTAGATGCATTAAATAACAAGCTGAGAACTTTTCAAAACCTTTTAGAGACCCAACCATGGTATAGCATGTATTCAAAAGTGTTAGACTCACTTTTGAAGAAGCAAGAGTTTTATGATTTTATGTTAAAATTTGACATAAGTAAGTTTGGCTACTCGATGTACTGGATACGGAATAAAATGCTAAACTATAAATTAAGGGCTTGCTTCAAAAATGTAGACAATTTTAATGACTTTTTTTCCCAAAAGTTTCTAGAATCTGTGCGAATGACATCTAAAGACCACAAGGGTGACCTAAAAGTAAAATTTTTATTGACTGAGAGACTTGGCTTAAATTTTGAAGGACATTTGAATTTTATTACATGTTTAAATATTTCGAAAGATCAAAAATTCATAGTTACAGGTTCAATAGATGCCTCTGTGAAACTTTGGAAATACAATGATTTTGAATTAATAAACTCTTATTACAAACACAAAAAAGAAATTACAGCAGTTGTTTTTCAAAACTCAAATAAAATGATTATTTCTGCATCTATTGATGGTTGCATCATTTTCTGGAGATTTAATGGAGATATTGATTACAAAGTAAAAGGCACAGTTAAATCCAAGATAAACTGTTTAGACCTGAGCCACAATGAACAGTTTTTAATCTTTGTTCGCTCAGATTATTCAATAAGAGTGTTGAATCTTCGTGATAAGACAATCCAAAATTTATTCCTTAGTAATTCTTACATAACTTCAGTTCATTTAAATTTGAGTGATAGTAAAATTTATTTCACATCTCATGAAAATCTTTTTGGAATATTTGACTTGGATTCACAAACTTTGGAAATGGAAATAAAAGAGAAAAATTTGTTTTCATTATGCGCTTGTTTGAGTCATAAAGAAACTTTCATTGTTTCTGGTGTTTCTGACAGTAAAATTATGATCTATAATATTCAGTTAAAAACTAAGATATATTTGACTGAGCATTCGGAAAAAATTTTTATTGTTGATCTTTCAAATAACGATTCTTTGATTGCAACTGCTGGAAAATCAAAAATTTTCATTTGGGATCTTCTTAAAAAATCAATAATCAAAACTATCTTCAATGGCTATTTTTCTATTTTAAGTTTTAAATTCAACCAGGATTCTTCAGAGATTATAGCAGGAGGACAAAGGAATTGTCTATACAAGTACTCTACTAGAGAAAATTTTTGGATTCAATCTGATATATATACGAAGAACATAATCATTTATAAAACTTGTTCAACTTTTGATTTACTTGCTACATCTACAAATAATTTAGAGTATTGTATTTGGAATTTAAATCCCAAAAAAAAAATTGTTTGAGACTAGCATCAGAGATGTAAATTCATTGACTCGAACGAAATCTTTTAAATTTATAGTCATTTCTTGTAGTCATTTTTTTTATATTTATCGAAATAAGGAATACTAAGACTTTAGTTAGTTTAATAATTTATTGCCTATTCGTATCATTTTTAGTATCTCATTATTCCTGGAATCATTCATTCTAAATTAAGGCTTTATATATGAGTGCCAACTTTTTATTTTAATGAATGATGGGTTGAGATTGAAATAATAAACTAAACTATTTTGATGTTATCAGAATTTAGATTAATTAAATATAAATTGAACTCATTATTTTCATAAATATTTCAGTTTAATTGTTTTTCTAACTTTTTTATAATTTTAAACCACAGTCAATTGGTTTCTTTTCAATTCTTTAACATGGAAAGTACATGAATTATCAGTTCAGTGTACACCACTTTTCATCTAATATCCTTCCAAAACAATCTCAAAATATAATATTTATTGAAACTTGAGTTTTCTACTGAAAGCTATAAAATAAATCCTTTAAATTATGAGTTTCATCACCAATCACGAATTTATCTTAAAATACTGACCTCTAAACTCTCTTTCTTTCAAGTTGAATTTCTTTACACTTAAATTAACGATTTGTAGTAAAATTATCTACTGATTGAACTAAATTCATCCACTCCCATTCAATAATAAAATTATTTGAATAACTCTAACTGAAAGAAGTTGACCATTTTGCTTTAATATCTCAGTCAACCCAAAAACAATAATCCAGTTAAATCTTTTTTTCCTGAAAAATTTTCCACTTGTCGACTGAACATAAGCAAACTTACACTGTGAAGTTAAGAGCTGGATCTATGAAGTCTCTTAAGATAACTAACTCTTTTTTACAAATTAAATCCAGAATGAAGTGTCGGCAATTGATTCATTTATGAAAGATCAATTAATGAAAGTTTCTTTGGATGTGAAAAAGCTACGATTGATTCGGCTTGAATTTTGAGAAGCAGAGAAAGAATAAATCGAATAAAATACTTGATTTGATCACTTTGCATAGAGATGAGAGCTGGTTGGTAGATAGTTAGTTGATCACAGGCCAAGAAAAGATCTTTATAAGTTTAACTTGGCAGGTCTTGCATGATGATGTTTGAAGTGTAAGTTCTCGGAAAGAACATGGGTGAGAATAACAAATAGCATTTATATTATTCAACAGAGAATTCAAGGAATCTCTGGAAGAGATTAAATTTATAATGATGAGGAGAATTTTAGGTTAATAGTTGAGGTGATTTCTAAGTATTATTAATACTTTTTAAGTTAACTTTCCTTTAAAAATATTATAGGAAAGTATTTCTTGTACATTTAAAAGAGGAAAAAATAAAAATTGAATTATGTTTAATAAAGACTTAGCTTGGATCAATTTTGATCAGTTGATGATTGATTTATACATTTAAGATATTCGTTTTTATTTCTAATTCATTTATCATAGACTGAATTCAGAGTTTGATAATTCTTTGGATATTAAATTGATTTTAAATCTTTTCATCTATTTAGAAAGTGAAAAAATATGTTTATTTTTTTCAAAGGTATCTAATGTAATAGAGTAATTAATAAAAGTATTATTTAACGATGTCAAGCAATCGCGCTGCACTATTTCAGGGATTAAGTCTATATAATCTATTCATTTCATGGAAAGATTTGAATTATTAATTATAACTATTTTATTAAATTTACTTTTGTTTATTGTTCATGCGGCATCAAGCTTTTATAATAATAATCAATCAATAAAATATAATATTACATGATAGAATCTTTATAAGCTCATAAAGTTAATATTATTACCTTTTTCCTTCAAATTAACTAAAAAATCAATCATAATCATTCATAAATTATTATACTTATCATTTTATAACCTTTATATATTTTATAAAAATAATTATAAAAGATTGAAGAATACACTCTGAAATATTTTTAGTTCAAAGAAATTCAAACAATATATAAACTGTTTTGCATATTTTTAACGAAATATAAATAATTCTCTTTCATTTTTTAAGATAACTGCCTTTAAACAAATCAGATGCATAAGGCTGTTTAGGATATACAACGAATAAATTTATATGAGACCGATTAAACCCAAAGACAGCCCAATTTTTATTAAATTGCTAAAATTTTTATTTTTGCACTGAAATTCGTCTATTTTATCTAGATGATAAGTTAAAACTTTTTGATATTTATCTTCAATTACTAAACTATTCTAATCAACCTAAAAAATATTGAATAGGTTCACTTAAAAAATTAATCTTATTCATCTTAAACATAATCTAATATGGTATTGATATTTATTTAAACAAATAGGTTTTTCCCTTCATCTAATAAAAAAAGCCTTCTATTTAAAGTGCCAATTTCTTTAAACCCTTTACCTCTCTCTCCTTTAAGAAAATACGCTAATCTTAAGCATTTCAGGAATCTAAATCTAATAAAATTAATCAATTCTCCCTTTTCAAAAGTTCGATCATATGAAGATACTTAAAATCTAATACTTTTAAAATCTTTCGACTACTGATCTTCTCCCATTCACCATTTCCAGATAAATAATGATCACTAGTTTAATATTCGTCTGTCTAGTCATCCAGTCTACCATCGGAGAGAAATCGTCTGGCAATGATACAAGTTCGTCTTCAAACTCAACTGAAGATCTTACTTGTGGAGTTTCATGCCTTAAATGCGAGTCAGACACCAAATGTTCTGAATGCGAAAAAGGGTCGTTTTTGAATCCAGACACTGGAGAGTGCTTCATGTGTTCATCGCTATGCTCGATATGCGACTCTTATGATCGGTGCACTTCTTGTTATGATGATGCATACCTTAAAGATGGATTCTGTTATCAGTGTGGGTATGGGTGCTATCAATGTGATCAGAAAGGATGTCTCAGCTGTGGAGAAGCAACTTATGCTGATGGACATGACTGCTTAAGGTGCAGTATAGGATGCTCACAATGCTCTTCTTTGGAATCTTGTGAGGTTTGTTATGAAGGCTTCAACAAAATTGATTCACAATGTGAATATGAAGCATGTGAATCTAAAGAATCTGGAATCTGTCAATCATGTCAAACTGGATATTATCTTGATTCTGGTAAATGCATCATTTGTGAAGATCATTGCATTTCATGCAAAAGTGAAAATTCTTGCTCTTTGTGTAATTATGGCTATGCACTTGAAGGTACTGAATGTTTTAAATGTGAAGATAATTGTTATGAGTGCGATTCAAATGGATGTATTCAATGCCACTGGAATTACTTCAAAACATCTGAAAATTCTTGTGAAATATGCAAAAGCCCATGTTTAAGCTGTACATCTTCAGAATGCCTATACTGTGAAATAGGTTACTTTATCTCTGAAGGTAATTGTAATCCCTGCGTGGAAAACTGTGAATTTTGTTCAAACTCAACAAGCTGCGATTACTGTAGTTACGGTTTCTACCTAAAAGAAGGTGATTGTTTGAAATGTGATATAAGTAACTGCGAAGCCTGCTCAAAAGATTCATGTTATATCTGCTCCACCGGCTACCGACTAACAGAAAACGGTTGTGAACTATATGATAACTTCTGCCTTAATCCAATACCAGAAGAAGACTGCAAAGTATGCATTTCTTCTTATTACCAAAAAAATGGACTATGCTACGAAAACTCATATCCCTGCGTAACAAGCCAGTACTACTCAGACCGATGCTTCCAATGCGAATACGGCTACTTCCTCAATGAAGCAGGGTACTGCAAAAGCTGCAGTCCTCTTTGCGCTTTTTGCAAAGATAAGCAAACATGCATCAGCTGCTATTACCAGACTTACAAAACTGAAGATGGAAAATGCAAGTCTTGCCCTGATCACTGCGACGTGTGTGATGAAAGTGGCTGTAAGGCTTGTTGGTATTTGTATACTTTAGTAGATGGGAACTGTGAGTGCATGAATGAAATGGGATGTGACTATAAATATTTTCACAGTCAATCAGATATCAACCGAGGACAGAGTACTTCTGCTAGTCGATGTTCTCAGGGTTATTTTTGGAATGGAGAAAATTGTAAAAGTTGTTCTCAAGGGTGTAAGTCTTGTCAATCCACCTCTGTTTGTGATGAATGTAATGACGGCTATTGTATTGAAGATGACCTCTGCTATGAAGAAGATGACGAAAGATGTAGTTTTGGAGATGCTTTGGCTGCTGGGCTTTTATATCTTTGTTTAGGGATTTAGATTATAGAGTTTGGTTAAAGGTTATTAGTTCTAAAGACTTTAGTCTAGTGATAGTCTTTGATTTAACCAGTTTCTTGCGTAGATTATTCCTCTTTCGTTAATCTCATGACCGGTTTCATCGTCGAGAAAGACTTCAGAATTGCAGTGGATTAGATAAAGTCTATATGTTGAAATCGCTTTTGACCAGGGGATTAGAGGGTCTTTTAAACCGTGATAGGTTAAAACTGGAATGTTTCTTTTGTAGGATGGGATGTTCATTGGCATAGCAAATCCACTAAATGCTATAATCGCATCTATTTTTCCAGGATATCTACTCAGCCCACACATTAGAGCTAATACTGCTCCCTGGGAAAATCCTCCTAATATCAGTTGGCTGGTAAGTCCCAACTCTTTTTCTATGATTAAGTTTATTCTTTGAACACTTTCCTCAATTGAATCATGATAAGTAAATCCTAGTCTTGCGTACCAAGCGCTGTGAAGTTGGCCAGGCAGAGAAGGAATTGATTTAGGCTTAGCAGTTGGCATAATTATTTTACAATCAGGTAATGGAGGAGTTTTTAAGAAGTCGTCAAGGTACATCTCGCCTGATGAGGCAAAACCATGAAGCCAGATAAGAGTTCTTTTGTGATTTTCAGGATGAATGATTATTTCTTCTTCAGTTCTGGTGACTTTCATTTACTTTAGTATTAGATAATAGATTAATATATTTCATTCTTATAATAATCAAATGCTTGATATTTCTAGAAATGCCTGATATTATCAATAATCTAATATCCTCAATTACCTATTGTATGAGTGTATTTTTACTTAGATTATGTGAAATATATTTACTAGATTAATCCAAAGTGTATTCTTTTTATTTTTTCAAGCATCTTAATCAATTCTTCTAAACTACTCCAAAATCCTAACCTCACAAATCATCATCTAAAAACACTATCCTAACTTATATTAAGCCGTAATCTCCGTAAGTTTTCCTTCCCCATGTCGACTCTTAACAAACTTCTGAGTATTTTTCATATAATTCCTAGCTTCCGAAACAACAGCTCTCAAGTCACTTTCAACATCTTCAGCAAGTTTTCCAGCAACAAACTCAATCAAATTATTAATAAGTGACGAGTCAATACTTCCAGGAGCGACGACATAAAAATGCAAGAGCTGATTGAGTAGACTAACAAAAAGTCCAATATTCCTGATATTACTAGCGCAGATCTGAGCGATTTTGACAGCTCGATCAAGACAATAAGAGACTTTGCTGCTATCCTGAACATGATGATTATGAAAGAGGTATCCACAAAAGGTGAGACTATGACACTGGTCAGATTTCTTGAGTTGTCTCGAAGCGAACTGAAGAACAACATTCAAAAGTTCATCACTTTCATGACTGTCAATGCAGTGGACGTTGGCCAGGGTGCCTGTCAAGAGATTGACTGTTGAATTCTTGGAGTTCGTGTCAGCCAGTTCAACAGTGTAAAGAGTCGTCGCTTGTCTTACAAACTCAGCAGCAGCTTGGCCGTAACTCGAGTTAGTAGTGAAAGAATTAATGCATAAAACAATCTGAAGTCCCAATTTAATCGCCTGGTCCGCATTGGCCTTGGCGATTTCCGTCAAAATATCATGAATAGTCTTCAAAATCTCCATCAAGTCCATCGACATACCAGCAGAGTCCAACATCTTCAAAAACTTCAAATAAGCGAATAACAATGAAGGGTAAGTAAACTTGATTCGTCCTTCGCCACCTTTCGCAAAGACCTTGAAAAACGCGTTTAAGATGCTGAGGTAGTCTTCAGGACTTTCAGCAGCTACAAGATGGACAAGTTTCGACACATTCTGCTGCTCGTCTTCAAACTCATAACTTTCACTGGGTTCCGAGTCAGAGCATTCCACAACGAGCGGGGTGATAAAATGCAGTAGCTGTTCAGTAGTCTCAAGAGAATTCAATGTTTTCTTGCTAGTCACAACAGCTTCTACAATCTTAAAAGCGACTTGTTTCCGTGATGAAAACTGAAGAAATCCCATAAGTTTCGGATAATGATTCATCGAAAGAATCGCAAGTGACATAGTTTCAAGAGGATGTGACAAAAGCTTTACAATCAACTTCAAAGACTCAGAGTCTAAAGTCCCTGCAGAACTTCCTTTATCAACAATGGTCACACTTGCATTCAAAATCGCGTTGACATGGTCAGTGTTGTGCGGGTAGCACTTCAGTGAAAGTCTGATGAAAGCCACTTGAAGCTGTAGCAAGGCTTTAGTTTCTCCGCTTCCTGCCTGCTCAGTGATGATCTGGTCCACTGCTTTTTTTATCAGGCCGAAAATGTCAATCGAGTCCACCGCGTCCAAGTCGCCTTCTTCGGCGTAGTCAGCGAGTCTCGTGAAAAGATTGACGAGAATTGATTTGATATCGACTGTGGGCTGGAGTTGAGGCAGAGACTCTAAAAATGGTTCTAAAGTGTGCAGATGATACGAGTCTGGAAAGGCCTGAATGATGCAGTCGACAAGGTACTGCTGGGAAATCGCGTCTTTACTGGAAACGATCACTTCCAGGATCTTTGGAAGGACGTTCACAGTGTAAAGCTGGATGTTTAGACCTTGTAAGGAACTGAGTCTTACAATGTTTTCACCGACTGTCACTCGAAGGTCGTTTCTTTCTTTTTCGCGCTTTGCCTTGTCTTTGATGCTTCCTGTGTGCTGCATTCGGACCCAGAGACGGTTCATTTCTGAAAGGTTTGTTAGTAAAAAGTCTATTGCGTCGTTTATGCCTTCACCGTCGGTGTCGTACTCGGATCCTTTGTCTGGAAGCTTGTCTTTGCAGACTTTGTTTAGGTAGTATCGAAGGAAGAGACCTCGCATTGGGTGTTGTACACCTTTCACCATCTCGATCAGGTCTTTTAATATCGCCTTTGCTGGAAGTTCACGGGTCTGGATGTATACTGAACCCACTGCCACTAGAAGGTAGAGTCGGGGTAAAATCGCACTCGCGTGTTGCACTTTCTCGTATAGGTCTGAAATCTTTCGCCCTCTTCGGTACTCTTCTAAAAAGTAGTTTTCCAGTCTCGACATCTGATCAAAAACCTGCATGTAGAGTTGATAGTAAGTCCTAGGAGACATCGAGGAAGACTTCATCTCTCCAATCATATTAGAGGCATTTTTAAGAGCTTCTCTCATATCTGAAGCATCTAAAGCTTTCTGCATCGCAAAAGATTCATTTTTGACGACTCTGACAGCGTCTTCAAGGATTTTGTCCTGATCTTCCTCCATTATTTCACCAATGGTCTGAACTGTTTAATTATTCTCCTTAGAGCCTTGGTAATTAAGTACTTTGATTAGAAGAGAAGAGGTAAGACAATTAAAGAAAGGACTAAAGCATGACTTCGAACCACATAAACCACGTCATCAGGAGTAGTTCGAACAGAAGAAGAAGTGTCAGGCGTGTAGGGGTCAAAGTCTTCATCATAGTGGATGAAGTTGAAAGAAACTCCGAATAACAACCTTTTTGAAGAACCTTCCGTTAAAGTCGAGGTTTTAAACGACTTTCGAACGTAAACGATCTTGTCTTGAGGGTTCGAATAAGGACCTACTTGGGTGAAAAGCACGTCAAACACCAGCAAAGTAGGCAAAGTGCAGGAATTTTCAGAGAAAGACGCACTTGGCATGTCACTTGAAGAGATCTTTACCCAGTCATCTGATTTTGAGGTGTCGATATTCCCGTATTTTGCGATGTGAGTGATACTTGCACCGGTGAAAAGTTCTAGACTTTCTAAATTCTCAGTTTTACAAAAGCTTTCTAAAGAGTCAAAAGACTTGAAACATGAAATAAGTGTGTCTTGACCGTAGTTCACCGTCTTCGAGTAAAAAACTGAAGATTTTTCACATTTGCCTTCTGAGTCAATTCCGAATATCGTGAAATTACTTAAAATTTCAATGTTTCCATCAACTGTCTTTCCCGTGATCAGAGGTTTTCCCTTCACATATCCAGGATTTCCTGATAACTCTTTCGCATCAGTCGAAGTAAAGAACTTAACAGAAAAGCTTTGAGTGACATTATTAGAAGTTAAGTCCTGCACAATCAAATCAACTTCAATACTTTCAACCCCATTCATATCCGCATTCGAAAAGACCCTGAAGTCCGCCTGAACCACAGCATTGGAGCACTTTCCCTTTGAAAACGAGGTGATGATATCTTTGCCAGAGAAAGGACTATCTTGACTATCAACTCTTTTAAACCATTTCTTGACAGTGACCCCAACTCCCTTTAGATAGTCAATCATTTTCAATGACGACACTTCAATATCAGAGTACTTGCTGATGTCAAAATAAGTCGAACAAGCAGCTTCAAGTTCTTCATCAACTCGGCAAGTCCTTGCCGCCTGGGACAACATCCACCGAACAGGTGAGGCAAAGTCACAGAGTCCAGCAGAGTTGGAAGTGGGCAGGACCCAGAAGCCGTTCAAAGGTTGCCAATCATTTTCGTCCTGGAGATAAACGACCCTCATTTTGTCTCCAGGGGATAAAGAAGACTCAGACGATGCAGGATCCGCAAAGAAAAGTTTACTTGGATAATAAGTCTTTTCCTTCAACTTTTCAATCACATCTGAAGAGTAACTGTTAGAGTCGTCTATTAACTCATGGTATATTCCCCAGTCAGGTGCATTGTTATACTGCACACAAAGAAGTTTAAATAAAGGATCGATCGTGTCTTTTTCAGTACTTTCCTGGAAAAACTTCCCTTTTTTGTAACAGTAAAGTCGTGAGTAACTTGTAAACTTTTCAGCTTCACATAAGTCTTGGTCCTGCCAGGTCTGAACGACCTGAGAAATGCATTCAGAATCACAGCAACAAAAAGAATCACAAGAGTACCTAGTCAAGTCACAGATGCACTGATCAACATCAACATGATCAGCAATATCATTACTTTCTGTAGCACTTGCGAAAGCCGCCAAAGTAAAAAACAAAAACATAATAAAAATTATCCCTATTCAGTTAATACCTTAAAAATGAACTCTGCGGTTGAAATCATCCCTAACAAGCTTTTCTGGATCTCAGACAAGACCCCTCCAAAGAACCAGGCCAGTTCTTATTACTTCTGCATCGACAACGAACTGGTCTACCAGCCCTTTTGTTCTGATTTCGGCCCGTTGAACCTAGGAATGACTTACAAGTTCTGCATAGAACTCGAGCGACTGCTCAAGAACCAGCTTTACTCAAATTACAAAATTTACCATTACACATCTCTTCTTCCCCAGAAACGAGTCAATGCGGCGTACTTGATGGGCGCTTTTCAAATCCTCGTCCTTGACCGTTCAGCGCAGGAGTCCTTTGAAGTCTTTTCGAGTCTTCCGAGTTTTCCTGATTTTAGAGATGCGGGATATGGAGGATGCACTTATAAATGTTCTTTGTTTCATGTTTTGGCTGGACTTGAATACGCTGTAAGACTCAGCTGGTTTAACTTGAGGAGTTTCAACTTACGTGAATACGAGTTTTATGAAAAAGTGGAAAACGGTGACTGGAACTGGATCATTCCAAATAAAATGCTCGCCTTTGCATGTCCTTCGCCCACTTCCACTGACTCTGAAGGGTTCAAGGTCTGGACACCTGAGGACTACGCGCCTTTATTTCATCAAATCGGAGTCACTGCTGTTGTCAGGCTGAATAATATCACTTATGACGCTGAAAGGTTCAGAAGACTGGGAATCAGACATTATGATCTTTATTTCGTTGACGGAAGTGTACCGAGTGAAAATATTGTACATGAATTTTTAGCTATTTCGGAAAAGGAAAAAGGAGTTGCTGTTCATTGTAAAGCGGGACTAGGAAGGACTGGCACACTTATAGGGTGTTATGCGATGAAACATCACAATTTTCCTGCACCTTTGTTTATTGGATATGCCAGGCTTTGTAGACCTGGAAGTGTTTTAGGACCTCAGCAACAGTATCTGGTGGAAATGGAAAGTAAATGTAGAAGATGGGGAGAAGAGTATCGGGAACGTGACAAGTCGATCACTATGAGTCCTGAAGAAAAGTTTATCTCGGTTTATGGAGATGCTGGACAAGCTGAAAGACTGGTCAATGCAAAAAAACAGAACCAAAACTCGCCTGTCAGTCCTTTCTTGGCAGGCCAGAGGACTTCGAGCAATGGACCTGCTAAAGGAATTTTAGGCTATCAGACAAGAACGCCTCCAAGAAATCTGACACCTGCAAGTTTAAAACAAAACAGGTCGCCTTTTCATAAGTAACTAAGTTTTAGAGTTAATGATTTGATGTGGAGTTTAATGAAGTTGATTTGTTTTGAAGTGTTTCTTGAAACATTAGAATCATCTGATTTCTGCTTAATAGATTGGTTTTTAGAGATAAAACTGATGGTTTCTGGAGAATATGATAAAAAAGTAAGAGAAAACAAAGGCAAAATGAACAGGCTACTATAAAATAGTTGCTGAAAATAGAGAAGTATTTGTTGCTTGTTGATTCATGCTCTTTATTTGCGAGTTTTATTGAGGCCAGGAGAAGGTTGTTATTAAATTCCAAGTTTTTCAAAAGGCTTGGGTTTAAAGGCTTGTCAATTAAAGTATGTAAGTCATTGAGTTGACCCAGAATAGCTAAATGGATTCCTTTTGAAATAGCGAGTAATGAGCAATTCTGAGTTGCACTGAGGAGACACCCGTCTTTCGACATATAATTAAAATAATATCCATAGTCCAAGTCCATCGCCTTCAATTCCAAGCTTTGAAGATAGTCATATTTTTGAATGTCTAAAACCAAATTTGTCTCTTTTTCAAAGAAATCACTAAAGGACCCAAGCGATACATAATCAGTGATCAAGTTGAAGTAAGAATGATTTAAAATCGCCATCTGACTTTCTCTTGCCCAGATAAAAGACCGGCTCAGCAGCGACCTTCTCAGTCCTCCCCAAAAGCGATGATTAAGTTTCATATGAATGATGTAAGAAAGTGGCTTTTCAATGGCATTTGCAGTGACAATATAATACAAAATAACAAAGCTACAAAGTAATGCAGTACAAAAAACATAACGTTTCCAGCATTTACAATAAAGTTTTGCCTTTCTCGTCACAAAAACATCTAAAATCTCTTCATTTGAGTGAATGTTTTTCACTCTTTCTATTGCTTTACTGCGAATTATCTGGAGTTGAGTTGTTGAGATATTGCTGATGGCCTCCCATTGCTGGATGTTCACCTTTTCCAGGACTATCAGAACAGCAACACTCAAAACCGCTAGTATAAACAACGGAATGAACAGGATTGACTTGATAGATCTGATAAATTCATAAACATCGCTACTCTTCATCATCATTCCTTCAAGACTTTTATATGCCGAACTGTTTAGAGCAGAGAAAATCCTTTGAAAGCAGTTGTTATAAATGAAAAACAATGAAACTTCATCTGAAAAGTTAGAATTTACCAACATTTTCGCTGAAGTAGACACTTCTAACAGTGATTGATACAAATTCGCAGGTTCTTGCAAGTAGTATCCATTCAAATACCGAGTAACAACCAGTCGAAAGTCCTTAAAACGAGTGATTATAGGATAAACTTTCGAGTAACTTTTAAGATCATCCAAACTTTCTTCAATTAGCTCAGAACTGTTGACAATTAACGAGAGATAAGTATTAAAATCATAAAAAGTTTCAACACCTTCTCGATTTAATTGAGCAGATCTCGTATTTTTCGAGATTTCTGTCAGGGAAAAGCGAATCAGGCCTATTTTATTCATGATCTCACAAAGCTTCTGGTTGTCAGTGATCGACATCTCTGAAATAGTAAAAGCAAGAACTAAAACCGCCAAGGAACAAAAGATGATTTTTTGACTTAACAATAAAATACTAGAAAATTTCTCGATTTTTGAAGAATTGTCAGAAAGTTTCACCCGAATCTTGTCATTAACTACTTCATTAGTCCTCACTTTTCTCTTCACAAAAGAAGACTTTTTTGACCTGATTCCTTCAGATTCTCTCGTCCGGGATTTGATTAAAATCGAATTTTGCCTGCTGAACCTAATCGGAATATTATGCAGTTGATGGTTAAACTTGAAAGAACATTCATCTTCAAAAAAGTACAAAATGTTGAACTTTACTTTATCAATATCGATTTCAACTCTTTTCAGTAATTCATTGGTTCCATTTTCCTGATAAAAAAAACACTGATTCGTCGAATATCTTTCAAAATACTTGTCAATGCAAGGAAGTAACTCTTGGATATACTTGAAATTTGGCTTGATTATCATGTTCAGCTCTTCAGAAAAACAAAGAATTTTTCCATCCTGGTCTAAAAACGCGATGCATTCTTTTGGAGACTTCGGGACCAGGTCTAATACAAAGTAAGGAACTTGAGAGTGAAAAGCGATGCTCATGTGCATTGAAACTTCAAGGGAATAACCTTCGATGTCGGTGATAATCAAATGGTTTCTTCGTAAGTCAGTCTTTTGACCGAATAGTAAAAATTTTTGAAGAATGTCGCAATGGACATGGTCGTAAGGCGCTGGGATTATGAATGTGAAGTTTCTTCCTAGGACTTCAGCTGATGAGTTCGCACCTAGTAAGTCTAAACAGTTTCGGTTCAAGTAGATTATTTTGCCGACTTCTTTTGGAGAACCGCTGATTATTAGTTTCGCTACTTTTTGCTCTGAGTTGAAACCCATTAGCTTGTCGATGAAACTCTCTCGTCTTTTGTCTTGTTGAGACTTGCTATTAGGATCATTTGAATAAAAAAGCTGTTCTTTGAAATTTTTATACTGAGAAAGGTAGTCCGACTCATCATTATATTTTTTTAGATATCTGGAAAGAGTTGAGTCTTTCACTTGAATCGCTTCTGAAAACTCAAGAACCTTTTTAGCAATTTCTTTATCATTATATCGAAGACTTTCTAAATTGCAGTCAATGAGGTTGATAAGTTTTCTACATGCTTGGTAGTCAAGTTTATTAGACTTTGAGTAATTTTTTAGGTACTTCAACAAGGAAAAGTCTTTGATTCCATTAGATTCGTTGATTTTTTTATAAAGCTTGTAATAGAAAAACTGGCTTTCGATGTCAGGAAAACTCTTAAAGATATTTTTAGGCTTTTTCAAGAAATCTGGTCGTTTTTCAGCGAAAACTGACTTAAGCAGCTTCATCATTGCCAGTGCTGAACTCGGGGAATATTTTAACTCAAAATTGCATTCCCAGATGAATAAAAGTTTGAATTCGATAAACCTTTTTGTGTATTCGTTGAAGAGTTCTCTGATTTCTTGGATGGTTGACTCGTTGATTTCTTTTTTCATGTAACAAAGTTTTCTTATTTTCAGCTCACTTATGTAAGGGGAGTCATCTGCTAGATTTGATCTTTTGTTTAGGTTTTCTTTCAACTTCGTCCATAGTATGAAGTAAATGAATGGAAGCATCAACGCCAAACAAATAACCGTTTCAAACCCACCAGGCATAAATTCATTAACGAGAGAGAGTATCGAACTCACAGTTAAGGTAGTCCAAAGACCTGAGTCAACCAAATTATCGAAATTTGAATAATAGGGCATATAATACAAATAATTATAAACCATGAAAATTCCTACTAAGATGCTGATATACAAAAAGTAAAGTTTCGACACCAGGATATGAGCCATGCTTAAAAAGAACAAAAACGAGATCTGCTTCAATGAAACCACAGAATGAGCCCTTGAATAAGCAGTTTCATAAGAATAAGCTGAAGTATAGTTAAAAATGGTGTTTAATATTAACAAAATGTACAAAAAAATCAACTGAAGCAAGAAAAAAATGCCTAATTTATAATCAAAAACCAAGTTTCTATCATAAACCGACACAAAATCATCAAAAGCGAGCCAAGAGTGCTTTATATAAATCGTTGAATATATCACTACCGGGATCATCAAGTAATTCTCAATGACCCAGATCAAACTTCCAAAAATCACAACAAAAACTTTAGTCATAATTCTTTTTTTCGTGTAAATTTGGAAGAAAACCACTAAAAAAATAAAAACCATCAAAAAAATCACGCTAAGACAAAAGGAGTTCAAAGCGACTTGACTTGTGTATTGAATAAAACACAAGTCAAACCTGATATAATTGAGAATACTTTCGACTAGCCTATCATAGTACGATGACTGTTTTTTTGTTGTTGAAAGAAGGACCAGTGATTGAAATTGCAGTTGTTTAAAACCTATTCCACAATACGCGAGAATATTTCTGATTTTTGTCAGATTTTTTTTAACCCAGCTGCTGCTTATTAACAGGAAAAACTCGAATAAGCTTTTTTTAAGTTTTGAGATCTTCTCAGGGGAAATCTCGCCAACCATGTCGACAGTGACAGGTTCTTTTGATTTGAACAAGAAATACGATTCATCATCTGCGATATCCATTTATAAAAATTTCTGTTTTTTTAAACTAACATCAAGAATGAATTCATGGAATTACAGTGGAAAACCTTATTCACTCAACAATCCTCATCAAAAGTCCTATAATGAAAAAAACTATAACTTTAAATATTAATGATTCAAAACCTATAAAATTGAAAGCTTTCATTAAACTTGCCAATATAAATAATTAGCTACACTTTTCCATTCGGCGAGCTGAAGCTTTTAATCGAGGCATTAGAAATCAAACTTCTGCCCTCAGAAGTTCCAGGTCTATAAGCCCTGACATTAAAAATCGCTCTTGAGGACTGGTTCAAGTCAGTCTTGAAAGTGCCACATCCAGTTGTATGTTTCCCTTCAAATCGATTTTTCTCTAAATTATGCGTGATTTTCATTTCCTTCCTTAAATTCTGGTACTTCTTAACAATTCCTTCATATTCCACAGCCCTCATTTTTTTCAGTTCTTCAGCTCCAGCGAGTAGTTTTTGTTTAAACGAAGAGACTTCATTTTCCTGCTTTTTCGTCAAAACCGCTAATCCTTGCATTATTTTATTTTCTCTGTCGACTCCCCAAGTGACTTTAAGTTTTTCTTCTAGTTCAATCATCTGCTGTTGTACGAAATGCGCTTCTTTGTACTCTTTATTCCTGACAAGCGTGTCTTGAATCCGCTTGAGATTTAAAAGTTCAGGAGAATGTTTCGGTATCACAGGTATAGACTCTTCTAAAGCTTGCTTCGTAGTTGAAAACTCTTCAGTTTGCTTTTGAATCAACTGGTCTTCTGCATCTTTGCAGCTTTGTTTAAACATTCCGAGCTTTTCTTGCCATTGTGAGTTGTGCGCTGTGAGTTCTTCTTCGTAAGCTGCTTCTAGGTCTTGAGTTTCTTGTTGTTGACGTGAGTGAAGCGCCAGTTGTTTTCTTTTTTGGACCTGCTTTTTTAACTCCTGGATCCGGGAGTAGACTTTGTCGGCTTCTAAGAAGTTTCCGGCTTTTTCACTTATTTTGCATTGTTCTTCAAGATTCTTGCTGATTAGGGATTACATTAGTTCTTCTAACTCGTCATCGCCTTGGACTGACTTGATCAGGATTTCTTCGATTGGACTTTCCGGCTCCATTTTAGAGTTATTAATTATTTCAAGGAGGCTTGGATTGACTCGATGGCTTGGATGAGGTTTTCACTGATTAGGTATTACTCTAGGGGCCAGAACTCCTGACTTTGAACTTCTTGGTTTTCGGGACTTTCTGGGTCGTTTCCTGTGAGGTCTGAGTAATTATTAAAATCTGGCATATCCTGAATCTGCGTCCAGTCAATATTAACAGGAGTCAACTCATCCGAACTATCATCATCAGGGGGACTCATCAAGTACTTCTGCATGACAGTACTAAGTTCATGAGGAGGATTCGGTGTATACTCCTTCGAAACCTCTTCATTTTTTCCATCTTCTATCATTCTATTATCTCCAAACTCTTCTATTTTTTCCATGAATTCAGCAAGTTTAGACTTATAAGAATTTTCCTTATCCTGCAAGTACTTGATATAATTTTTCTGATCCTTATAAAGCTGAAAATAACTCGGAGCCCTGACATAAAATTTCATAACTAAAGTATCAGAATCCGTCAGATATCCCTCATCTTTCAACAAAGAAATTTTAAAGAAACGATTATATCCCCAACATTCTCCAGTTTCGAATTCTGAAGCGAATTCCCGAATCACTTGCTGGGCAAGGTCTTGATGATTGACCATTTCAACCCTATAGTCATATTTTGCTGAATCGCCATATCCTTTCAAGAGCTCAAGGAAGACTGAGAGGTAAGTGCCTTTCGCGACCCCGTTGCCGTTAGGGTAAACTTTAAGTCTCCACAAAAGTCCATTATAATCAAGGACTTCACTGTAAACGACCTCAACAGTGCCCTGTGCCTTGCTGAATTCTTTAAGTTCAAAAACTCCAGAGACATATTGAGGGACGACTTCTGATTTGAACTCACAACTGAACTGTTGAACATCGAACTTATTCACATCAACTTCTTTAAATTCTTGTAATTTTCGAACCAAATCATTGCTTTTTACAATCAACTTGTTCTTACTGACCAGGGCGAGTTCCTTGTCAACATCAGTCTGAAGACTCTTCATTTTTTTAATCTCATCACAAATCATTTCTCGTTTCTTCCCCAATTCAAAAGTTTTAACCCTAAGCTGCTCATCAAGTCTATTAACCATTTGTTCAAAGCACTGAGTCATTTCCCTGCTTTTTTCACTTTTAACTGCCTTGATCTTCTCAATATTCACATCCAATGAGTCCAAAACAGCTTCTAACTCATTAATTCTTTTAACCAGAACTTTCGACTCAGAGTTGATTTCTTGAAGATGCTGATTGTAAACACTATTCAAATGTTTAAACTCGTGTCCTTTGTGCTCAGCAGAAAACATTGCACAGTCCGAACAGACTGCCCTTGCGCAAGTGCTGCAGAAGTAGTTAAGCGGGCAGTCATGTTGAAGGCACTTTTCAATTGGGTCCGGCCTGGGAACTGACAAGGTTTCAATGGCTTGATTGAGATCTTGAATGAACCGACAGGACACCAGCTGCTCAGGCCGAAGCGAGCCGCGACAGTGAGGGCATTGAGAACGATTTTCTGTCAGCCATTTGCGGATGCAGGTTTTGCAGCAGAGTTTTGAACAATTAGGACACATTCGCGCGTCGACGCACTTTTCAAAGCAAATCATGCACTTCAGGATTTCTTCTAAGCTGAAGGCTGATGGAGTCAGACTATTTTGAGGTCTTATCATTTAAATTATGAAAAGGTATTAAACTTAGTTACGACGGCTTTTCTTCTTCCCTCCCGAACTCGAAAAACCGAACCCTTCTGGAAATCCTCCTGAAAAACCTGAAAAATTACCTGGGAACCCACCTGGGAACCCACCTCCAAAACCTGAAAAACCATTAGAAGATCTGTCAGATTCTCCGAAATTCGAAAAGCCCGGCATTCCTCCACTCATAAAAACTCTTCCACCGCTGCCCATATTCGAAAAAATATTACCGAATCCTCCTTCTCCACCCCCACCAAAGAACGTCTGAAAAATCGATGTAGGATCGAATCCAGCTCCTCCAAATCCCGAGAATCCTCCATTTCCACCTTCAGGGTCCCCGCCACTATCAAAAATAGCTTTTTTGTTCTTATCGCTTAAAACAGCATAGGCTTCATTAACATCTTTAAAAATCTTCTCAGCTTCCATTTTCTGTTCAGGAGTTTCAGAGTTTTTATCAGGGTGCCACTTGAGTGCCATTTTTCGATAAGCCTTTTTGATCTGGTCATCAGAGGCGCCTTTTTCAATTCCAAGAATTGCGTAATAGTCCTTTCGTTTCCGGTTTTGAGAAGCGGTCTGTGCTGATGAGATAAGATTTTCTATGTCAGGGTAAGCCGGGTTTAGTTCTTTTGCTCGGTTGTAGTCTTTCATTGCTTCACTGTATTCTTCCAGGTGGTACCTGATGTTGCCTCTTCTTGCATGGGCCTTGGCGAAGTCTGGGTTCAGGTCAATTGCTTTGTTGATGTCGGTCAGGGCTTTGATGTACTCTTTGTTCGTGATGTAACAGGCGGATCGGTTTGAAAGGATGATTGAGTTGTAGTACTTGTTGAACTCGTCGAACTTTAAACACTCGCTGTAAGCTGCGATTGCTTCAGAGGTTCTTTTCGCGGAGAATAACTGGTTGGCTTCGTCTTTCGCCTGCTCGAATCTTTTGATGCTTTTGATGAAATCTTGTCCTGCTTTAAAGGTAGGGTCAATGACTCGACATCTTTCTAAAGTCTTTTCAGCTTCTGTGATGTTCCCTTTGTAATAAGTCACCTTACCCAGATAAAGGTAAAGTTCAGGTTTCGATGTGTTTTTTTGAAGGTAAAACTTGATCGTTTCTTCACTTTTAAAAAGGTCACCTTGCATTATAAGAGTCTCGATTTTTAGCTTTTGGAAATCCCAACAGAATGAAGAAATTTCTGTGAGTTTCTCGATATAATGAAGAGCTTGGGAGTAGTTCTTTTGGTTTAAGAACAGCTTAAAGTCGCTTAGGTCTTGAATTGCATTGCTGAGGTTTTTGTACTCTTCTTTTATTTGAGGGTCGTTGGGCAGGACCCTGTCAGCTTTTGACATCATTTCTTTGGCTTCGTCGAGAAAACCGAGGACTATCAAGCATCTGGCTCCACGACTGAGAGCTCTGGGATGTTCTGGGTTAATTTCTAAGGCTTTTTTGCAGTCTTTTAAGGCTTTTTCGTAATCATCGATGGCCATATAGGCGGAGGCTCTATTTGTGTAGTAAGTCGGTTCTTCGTTGTTCAGTTGGATTGCTGTTGAATAAGCTTCTATTGCCTTTTTGTAGTTCTTGTTTTTGAAAAAATTGTTTCCTTTGACTTTGTGCTCTTCTGCCATTAGATTTTTCTAGAAATATTATAATCTAATAAGTAAAACAAATTAAAATGATTTTAAAAAATAAAGACAGTCCCAAAACGATTTTATTGATTTGAAGTTGATAAGTATTCAAAGATAATCAGCAAGTCATCAAATAATGGAAAAAACTCTTAAACTAAGAAAACCTTCGATAAAAAAACTTGTTGATTTGTTGATAGTCGCTGAAGAAATGCTTTTTTCGTTTCCAGTCCCTGTAGATCTCCGTTCTAAGTACGAAAGAATGAGAGGGGAAACCTTTACAAAACTAAGAATCAGGAACAATGGGATCCCAATGACTCCAGCTTTATTTGAAGAAGAAAAGGGAAAAGCTTCTTTGAATAAAATCGTTATTCTTGAACTGTTGAACTCTATTCAGCAGAGTTTTCTCCTTATTGAAGCCTTTGAAGAAGAACTTTCATTCAAAACAGTCACATTGAAAAACTTTTTCAACTCTTTGGCAGTCAATCCTGAAAAAATCGATTTAAAATCCGCCCGGGCAAGGAAAAGTGAAGACTTCACTCTGTGGTCCAACCTTGAATTTGATGAGCAGCTCGAAAAAATTAAAGAAAAATTGAATGAAAAGAAAAGTGATTTGAATGAAATCAAAATGGAATCAGAAAGTATTGAAAAAACTCTCATGGAAAGAGTGAATAGACTCAAAAACTCTGTCTTTGAGGAAAGAAATGAGCCAAATGTGAAAGATTTTCAAGAAGAATACAAAAAACTTAATGAAAAGTTTCAGAATCTCTCGAAGGAACTTGAAAAGACGAAAAAAAATCAGGAAATAATGAAAGATGAATATGAAGCAAAGCTAAAGTCTCTTAAAGATGAGGTAAAATTTGTAAAGCTAGAAGAAAGTAATACAAAATTTAAAGAAAACACTGAAAAACATGAAAAGGTTCTTATTGAACTAGTAACCCTAAAACAAAAACAAGCCGATCTCGAAATTTCCCTAAGCAAGTCGCTCTCAAAATCAGAATCTCTTCAAGAAACAAACAACCAGCTATCATCTTCAAACCATCTACTAAAAGAAAAAATCGCTTCCTTAAAAGCAGCGCTAAAAAAGTCCTCAGACTCCGAAAAAGATTTAGAAAAAACTCTAGAATACGAAAGATCAACTTTTGAGTTACATCTTTCTTCCTTCCAAAAAGAACTCTTCAACCAGCAAACCTCTTTAAAGCAAGTCCAAGAAGAAAACCTATCAAATCTCTCCGATCTCCACAAGCAAGAACTTCAAGAAACAATTTTAAAATTCGAAGCCACTCTTCAAACCCTAAACAGCGAAATAACCCACTACAAAAAACAACTATCACAAACTGAAGAATCCAGTAAACAAATGATAAAATCACTGCAACTAGAACTATTCAAATCAAAAGAACTACTTTCCCAGCAATACGAAAAGTTTTCCGAGCACTCAAAATCAATCCCTTCAGAATCCTTACTATTCAAGCTAGAAACTCGCGTGATCAGCATGCAAAACTGTTTAAAGCACATCGCAGAACTCCTTCACCCAATCTACTTATCCTATTCCAGTCATCAGCAAGACTGGGACGAGGAATTCACCTTAAAAAGTTTATTAAAAGTAGATCAAGAACACGCAGAAATTCTGATTCTCTCCGAATTTTCAGTCTTTTTGTTAGAAAAAACCTTGAAAGACAAAGCCTGGCTTATAACCAAACTTGAAGAAATGCAGTCAAAAATCGCTAAAACCAACTCAGTCGGCACCCTTGCGAGTCCAAGCAGCTTTCGAGACAAGGGCCTTTATCGACAGATCTGGCAGGACGTGAAAGAAACTTCTTTGGTACTTGAAAAGTTTGAAAGATGTCGAGAAAACCTTTTGAGTCAATTTGTTTTTAAGCAGTCTCCTCACTAATCTTCCATTAAAGATACTTCCATAGTTATTGAAATGTTCTCCGACCTGCAACCAGTCATCAACAAAAACCCTTTTTTTCAGCAGGTCAATACAAGGACCCAGTTAATTGAGTTGAGAAAGCTTCAAGCCAGGGAAAGTTCGAAAGTATTTGAAAATAAATTGAATCTTGTGGAAAGAAGGACTAAACTTCAAAGCCAGGAAAGTTTTTCATGTTTCCAGGGTGAAGAAAGTAAGAAAAAAAGAAATTTTCATAAATCTCTTGAAGTTCATATGACTTATGAGAAACCTGCAGCTTTTAAGCAAGGAATTCATCAGAATCTTCCGAAGTTCAGTGAAAATCTTCAAGTTTTTGCTAAACGGCTGAAGGGAGTTTGCATTGAACAGTCTCGAGACTCGCCTTTAAGAAATAGTAATAAAAGGGTGTCCAGGTCAGTTAATAATTTGCAGAACTGGTCCATCCTCAACGACTCACTCGACATAGTCGAATTCAAAGAAATCAAAAGAAACGTAAAAAACCAGCTCATCAATTTTAATTTAAGAATCAACGACCGAAAATCCAGTTATTTTCACAACCTGAATAACAAAGAAGCAATCAAGAAAAAATCACTGCAAGAAGCCCGGGCGAAAAAAAACATGTTAATAAAAAATCGAGTTTCCAGTTCTTTTAAATCATCATCAGTGCTAAAAAAACAAGCGATGATGAGAACAACAGGTTTCATGAACCTAAGCCTTTAATTAACTACCTGATATAACTGACAAGCAATTAAAGTCCCAATCCTCGCATTCTGCTTAATAAGTTCAATATTCGCCTTCAAACTTTCCCCTTCACTCAACTCATTCACTCTTTTAAGTAAAAAAGGAGTAACAGCAGATCCACTGATCTTCAATTCTTCAGCTTCTTTAAGCGCTATTTGAATAGCCTCCTCAGCGCCCTTAGCAAGAAGCTCGTCTTGCAAAGGTACAGCGATTAAGACTCCACTTGAAAGTTTGAGTTGTTCACTGCACTGAATGAACTGAGCGCATTCTTTCGCTGAGTCCAGCCGACACATGACTCGACATCCAGAACTCGCAGAGAAAAAGGCAGGGAACAAGTCAGTCCCGAAGCCGATGACTGGAACGCCCTGAGTCTCGAGGTACTCTAAAGTCTTTGGAATGTCTAAAATCGACTTTGCACCTGCGCAAATCACTGTCACTGGAGTTCGGCCTAATTCAATCAGGTCAGCAGAGACGTCCCAAGTTTCTTCTGCTCCTCGATGAACACCCCCGATACCTCCTGTCACGAAGATCTTTAAACCGGCTAAATGCGCAAGGTACATCGTTGCTGCTACTGTTGTTGAACCGTTTTGTCTCTTTAGAATAACTTCGGGAAGGTTTCTTCTGGAACATTTGATGCAGGAGACTCCTGCTTGAGCTAAGGTCTCTAGGGATTCGGGGGATAGCCCGATGTGGATTTCACCGAAGAGGATACCGATTGTTGCTGGAACTCCACCGTTTGATCTGATTATTGACTCGACTTCGCAAGCTGTTTGGTAGTTTGATGGGTAGGGCATTCCATGTGATATAATCGTGCTCTCTAAAACAACCACCGGCTTGCCAGTCGAAATCGCTAAAGAAACCTCAGGGGAGTACTTAAAATTAAGCATTTAATTACAATAATGAATAAAGGGAAAAAGAAAGGCTTGTGCCACTCAAGGTCCGGAGAACTCATGGTTCAGTATAAACCTTTGCAGAAATTTGTGGATATGATTGTCTTCAGGAAATTAAAACTTGCGATTCGAGGATTTTGTTCTGGTATGAATGACGACCTTCTTCATGTTATCAGTCCTAGAATGCATCGACTTGTGTATCGCACTGATAAAATCGTTGAAATCAAATTTAAGTTAATTGGAAAAAGTTGGCCTCCTCAGATTGTTTATAAGTCAAACCTCGGAACTGCTAAAGCTGTCGGGTTTAATTTCAGGGAAATCAATACAAGTGATGAATGGAGATTTATTTTCACTGATAAAATCGCAAGATAAGAGTGGAATTGTTTAAAGGTTTAAGAATATTATAAAGTAGTATTTGAATTAAAGATATTTTATTATTTATTATTCTTAATCTAATCAGGATTTGTATTTTTCGAACATAAGACTATATTATAAATGGATATATGCGACCTTGGAAAAGGTAATCAAGTTGAATATTTCGGAAGCATTGTTTATTTCGTATTAATGATAGAATACACAGCTTTACTTATAGCTCTTATTGTTTTATGGAAAAGATCTTACAGAAACTCTTTATATAATTTGATTGAGTACAGAAACTACATTTATATGATTTCAGCTTCTTCTCTCTTAAAAATTGTCATGTTTTTTGACTCCTGTGTAGCTTTCGGAGAGGTAACAATGATCTTAATAGTAGCTTATGAACTTCCTTACATTTCAAGTGAGACTCTCGTGATTTATTTATGGTAAGATTCAGGTAGGCGAGTGATGCAAATGGATGCAATATCTAAAATCGAAGGAAAAGATTTAAATAAACAGCAAAAACTCGAGTTTTACCTGATATTTTCCTTCAATGTATTACTTTACTTGTTTTTAATAGTTCTCATCATCTTTGTAGTAGCAAGTGAACATAATCAATTTTGGTTAATTTCAAGATCATTTAAAGCTTCAATAGAAGTGGCTTCTGGCCTGGGAATAGTCATAAGTGGTGTAAAACTGTTACTAACAATAAAAAGAATGATGGGTTCAGTTCCCAAAAACCTTTTGTTCTGGATAACAATAGGAGCTATCACAAGTATCATTAAATCTGGAGAGCAAATTTTCTTTTACTTCAGTGATCAAGACGATACTTTTCAACTTTTCAACATGATCATCCTTTTCATATCCTACCATCTGACCGACTTGATACCAACTCTTGTATTTCTCCATTCATTCAAGGTGTACTCTCGATTTTTAAGGCAGAACCGAGAAAGTATCGACAGTTTCGACGAAATCATTTCAGAAAAGCTGCAAACATTCGACCTGGACTAACTTAATTAATAACTTTCAATTAATAAATAGACCAATACCCGATTTCATTGCCACTTACAGTTGCCAGGCCCTTCTTAAACAAAGCAAGTTGCAGAACAGGTGCAGAATGCGTTAAAAATTCATGAATATTCCCATCAGCATAAACCATGACACGCCGATCAGCAAGTCCAACAGCAATGCGATGTTCAAAAAGGTCTAAACAAAGAGGAAACCCAGCCAAATTAATCTTCCTTAAAACCTGATGACTGGAAAAGTTCCTCTGTATAAGATACTGAGCACCTCTGATAATAATCCACACAAGTTTCTCAGAAATCACATCAAATTTCGCTTTGCACTCTAAAGACTCAGCCTGAGGATAAACATGTTTCGTTCTTTCGTAAGGCTCTTTGAAGTCAAAAAAATCTATCAAGTTGAACTCTTGGCTCTTTTCGAATAACTTTTCTTGAAAGTCTCCTGTGAACTTTTTTTCCCAGATGTTGAGAAGACCGGTTGAAGTACTTGCAAGGACTTGTCGAGATTTGCAGTCAACGCTGAGGATTTCTGTCTGCATGTTGCAGAATTCGAAGAAGTCGATTATGAATGGACTCCATTTTGATATTATCACGGCGAGCATCACTCCTGACTCGCTTCCGAGAATTAAACTGTCACAATCGGATGTGAATACTAAGCAGGTTATTTTTGTTAATAGACTTCGACTTGAACCGAGACATTTGTTTGTGTATACTTCGAAGGCTTTTAATGAACCGTCTGAAAAACCTGCTACTAGGTAGGGATGGTTCTTGTGGAAGGCCAGGCATGTGCAGGTTGTGTTCGCTGTGTAGATGTGACTTACTTGTTCTGATGTTAGAGGGTTCCAGATACGGATTGTGTTGTCTGATGAACCGGTTGCGAGGACTTCTCCCCCAGCCACAGCAGTAATATCCTTAATATGCGAGCTAATAATCCTGACACTGCCATTAATCCACTCAGTATACCAAATACTTCCAGAATCAGTAGCAACAGTCCCTTCAGTCCCATCCTCATTAAAGCTCAACCCAACAGGAACGCCATCAAACAAAACCTTAAAAGCCACCGATCCAAAAATTCCATCAGTCCATTTCCAAGCCAGTACTTCAGGAAACTCTCCAGCAACCATAACAATTTGAAATCTACTACAAATCAACTGAATTTTCGCAGAAACAACTTGTTTCGTCAATACCAAAGTATTAGTCCTGACATTAGTAACAACAACTGAGCCCATCGAAGTTCCCATCAAAAGCAAATGACTTGCCAAGTCTTCAAAAAAAGGCGAAAATTCAAGACAAGTCAAATCTTGAAGCGAACTTTCACTTGGTTGAAACTCCAGCCGCTTTAAACTATTAAGTCTCCAAAAAACAACTGAATCTCGCGTTAAAGTCACGAATTCCAAGGAAGCCGACTGAGGAAGCCATTTAATCTGCAGTCCAGGACTCGACAGGACTGAAGTCGCGATGGGTCTATTAAGGACCAGTTCCCATATCACAAGAATTGACTCAGGGTCACTTCCTATTGAGCACAAATAAGAAGAACACGGGGAAAACTGAAGACAAGTCACAGTCCTTTCGTGGAATTCAAGAACTTTAGTCACTTTGCAAGTCTCAACGTTCCATACGTGAATCTTGGCAATTCCTTCAAAACTCGCGTTGCCTTCAGCTGTGGCAAGCATGTTTTGATCTGGACTCAAAGCGGCGACAGTGATTGAGTTGTAATGAGCGTGCATCACCATCTGCTTCTTTTCACCAACAAGAAGAGTCTTCACGACTATGGCCCCCACAGTGTAGATCAAGAAGCCTTTCTCCTGTGCCCAGAAAATTCCGTTAAAAAAAGGAGAAAAACCGAATAAAAAGCTGAGACTTGGACTGGAATTTACCATCATGTTCGCAGTGATATTTTCAACATGTCTTAAATAAGCTTCTACCTCTCTTTCTACGTCGACTTCAACAGGAGCTTCACTTTCTTCTGAGAGTTCTTCAACTTCTTCACAGTCATTTTCAATACTTTTTATTGTAGAAAGCTCGCCTTTGAACTTCCAGAAAAGTGCTCCGTCCTTTTCTGATAAAGTCGCCAAATTTTCATCGTTCCAGACAATTTCTTTGATTTCAGAAGAATGGCCTAAAAACACTTGGCAAGGAAAACTGAAGAAAAAGTCGAAAACTTTTAGGGAAAAGTCTGGACTTGCCCCGATTATATAAGAATTGTTTTTAGAAACGGAAAATTTAAGCAGTTGGCAAGGAAGTTGGACTTGTTTGAAGTTAAGCAGTTTGTTATCCACAATAGAATAATAGTTCATCTGGCTCGGGTCTGTCAAAAGTGTCAACAAAAGCTTCCCACTAAACGCAAGATGTAAAAACGGGTTATTTGTATTGATTTTAAACTTCTGCCCAAGAGGACTCGTTGAAAACAAAGAAACACTCATGCTAAAGTTGCTAATCATCGCGAAGTACATCGAATCACTTGAAAATCCAGAACTAAACGCACAAGGCACTTCAATTTTTCCATCTTTCACAGGCTGAAACGCTTGATTCCCATCAAAAACGCTGAAATTTCCATCTTCCACAATACAAAGCAAGACTTTTCCATCAGGACTAAAGTTCAAGCATTCCACAGGACTTTTCAAATGCAAGAACTCGTCAACCATCTGAATCCTGATCAAGTCAAAAACCCTAACAGCTCCTGAAAAGAACCCACAAGCTAAAATCTTTCCACAATTCGAAACAGCAGCGATTTTCGGGTCATCCTTAGCAGCTGCGAATTCACAAAAAGGAGAAAAATCGTTTTGAAAGACGTGAATCGCGTTGTTGACAACACAAAACTTATCAGAACCTGTTGAAACATGAAGGGAACCCGGGTAGTTCTTCCCCAGTGAGGTTAAAGAAGAGCCTTCTAAGTCGATAGCGACTAAAACGCCTGAGTCAGTCAAAGTCGCTGCACTGGTCCCGAGCATGTCAGCGGCGACCACGTTGGACTTGTGCTGGACTTCCATGTAAACTTCTTTGAAGTCCAACGGCCAGAACCGGACGAAGGCGTCGGCGGAGGAGACCATGACGATGTCTTCTAAGATCTTGATTCTGAAGAGTTCGGAACAGTTGAGAAAAACACAAGATTCACATTCTTTAGTTGTCAAGTTGATTATTAGAACAGATGATTTCGTGTTAATCACATAGGCTTTTTTATTGGATATCGCAAGGTCTGTGCAGATGGACTGGTCTTTTTCTATTGGATTTATTGAAGAACTTGTAAAATGATCGTCTTTTAGTTGCCAGATGCGAATTCCTTCTTTTCCACAGGAAATTAATTTAGTGTCTTCAAAGAACTTCACGACTTTTAGCTCGAAATCACTTAACTGTTGAGCTATATGAATAATTTCTCGTTTTTTCACTAGTTTACTCGTGTCGAAAATAATCAAAGAGTCCCTTCGCAGGTCGTCTTTGCCTGAAACAACCATCTTGTTAGAAAAAAATGCAAAAAAAGTGATTTCTTTGAATTTTTTTATTGAAAGCGGCACTGGCCGCTTTCTTGACTTGATCGGCCAGAAGAGAATCAAGCAGGACTCATCAGCTGAGACTAGAAAATGTTGATGAAGGCCAAGAATCGATACTTCTGAATTATGGGCAAAGAAAAAAGACTTTCGGGAGTTCGCCGGGTTTATCGCAACTATTGTTGAATGGGAAGCGTAAACCAGGATCTTGTTGCAGGAAGCGCGGAAGTCTCCTGGATATGATGAAAAATACTCACCTGGAAGCCACAGCAAGCTATTTGCTTTCGGACTTATTGACAGGATGTTTTCTAGAACTAGAATCGGGTCTGGTAAAAGACCTTTTTCGTTTAGCTCTTGGACTGTGTCTAACTTTGGCTCTGAATTGCTTTTTTTTATTGCACGAACTAATTTTCCTGAATTTTTTTTTCTTTCTTGTGAGTTTGGGACTTGAGGAAGAAACTTTGATGGGGATTCAGGAGGTTTTTCTAAGGTTTTTGAAGGGTTTTCGGGGGTTGAGGGAGTTTTTATTGGATCTGAATGGTTGGGTTTTAAGTCTTCTTTTGGAGGTTTTGGAACTGTTGGCTTTTTTTCGAATTGCTTTGAACGGGGTTTGGAAGATTTTTCTAGTTTTCTTGGTTCTTTTGGCTTACTTGCACTTGAACTTCGAGCTTTTGGTGGATCTTCTTCGGCTCTTTCGAGGTTTTCGTCCGCGAATCTTTCTGGGAGAAAGATCCAGTCGTAAAACTTGCTCCAGTCTTCAACTTTGGGACTTTTCAAAGCGATTTCTTTAGGCATGGTCTTAGGACTGTACAAAATATCAGAAGTATAAACCCCTCTAACAGTCATATTCGCACAAAGATTAACAGATCGAAGTTCCTTATGTACAAGTCGTTCAGCAAAATACTCAGCAAGTAGATTTTTAAGGTCAACACATATAACAGTCCACTTTGCCGCGATCTTGCAAGAAACCTGAAGAAAGCTCTGAAGTTTGTTTTCTTTAAACAAGTTACTAAGACTGACTTTAAGCGGTTCTTCCGAGTTTGTCCGAGTGTTGAACACCTGAAGGTCGAGGTGCAAAGAAAAAAGCTTTCCTGGAGGGACCTGCATGACGATGTAGACGTATTTTCCGTTCAGGGCCAAAGATTTCAATTCACTCTTCGGTCGCGGGATTTGGATGTAGTTCGATGCTGAGACTGACCCTTGAAGTTTAAACACTTTTTTGCCTAATGTCTTGTCAATCGCTTCGCTCACGTCTCCTTCTTTTGAACTTTGACGCCAGTCTGATAGGGACACGTATTTAAATACGTCTACGTAGGGATGTTGCCAGACTTGAACACCTTTCATAATGGTTTATTAGAGATAGGAAAATTTAGGGATTTTGGATTTTTAGGGTGGAAGGTGAAGGATGCTTTGCAGATTGAATGGGTATTTTAGTGGAATATTTTAAATTTAGGTAGTTGATGAGAATTTTATAGAGATACTGGAATTACAAAGTTTATGATATTTTTTTTAAGGAGGTTTTTTTAAGATTAAATTTGGGTTATGTTAAGATTTTTAACAAGAATTAAATTTTTTTTTGTTTATTTTCTAACTTTTGTATAATATTTCTGAGTTCCTTCCAAGATCTTCAGTTTTTGATACTTATTTTTCCAATTTTAAGAGTTAATAATGGTAAAATGATTCATAACCTTTTAAAAGTTGCATCATGCTTTCCACTAAAACTAACCTCATATCTTTGATTGCATAAAAGAAATAGATCTCCTATTATTTAATAAGTATCAATAAATAATCCAACAATATTGATATAAAATTTCAGAAGTTGCTTAATTCTCACCATCTCATCATAAATTAACTGTTGTGCACCTTCTCAAACCTTATAAAACTTCAAAAAAACCCCAAACTCCAATCTCAACCCTTAATTAAAATCCCTACATATCCAAAGTCCTATACGAAAATCCCTCAGTCCTTTCAATAAACCCATTCAAGTTCCTATAAAGTTTCCCTAAAATCCCAGGCGATTTATACGAAGGCAAATATCCTCTTTCCAAGAAATCCGGCCATTCACTAACACTCGAGCTTTCAAAAATTTTAATTCCAGTTTTCGGATAATCAACAGCTTTCGCATGTTTTTCAGCATAATAAAGTGCATCAGAAGCCATAATTCCATGTAAATCAGCAAAAAGTGCATGTAAATTAGCGATTTTTCCAAGACTATCATATCTCATATAATCCACAAAGTAATCCTTGACCTTCTCAACATTTAAAGCTTCATATTGCCTTCCATCTTCAGAAACATAGTCAAGAGGGTATTCCTCTCGAATATTAGTTAATTTTGACTTCCAAGTGACGAAATATTCATCTCCGTCAAGGTCAGACCCAGAGCACATGTGAGGAGCAGGCCTTTCCCCAAGTTGAGAAAAAACAACGACATTGACAAGATGAGCGATTTGTGGATAGTTGACTGCTGTGAGAAGTCTGATGTCTCCAGGGTGTAAGCAAGGATTTTTCGCGACGACCACTGGGCCTTCAACGACTGTTGACTTTCCATCTTTAGAGATTCTGATGTAGACCTCCTTAGGTCCTAGAGTTCTGTACTCGTCCATCACTCCCATTAAAAGCGCTGATTTTTTTACAGGGATTCTCGCTTTTAACTGCATTATTCTTAAAGTCTTCTGATAAAAAAAAAACTGGTCTTGAATCCCTTGAGTTAAAGTTCGATAATCAGTGATAATTCCCTTTTCCTTCACTTTTCGATAAACCTGGTCAATATCTTCCTGAAGCATCTTCCGAGCGTCATTCACTTCTTTTTCTTGCATCCTTATAAAGACCTGTTCATGCACTCCAAGTCCATGAAGAAGTAAAATAATCTGTCTATTCAAAAATCCTCTTTTGTACTTCGCAAAGTTACAAACTTCAAGTTCTCGTTCATTACAAACGAATTTACACATGCTAGGCCTGATTTTGATAGAATTTTCAAGTTCAGGTGCTAAAACCAGTACACCCTTACACCCAGCAAGTCTAATCTGAACAGCGCAAATTTCTTCATCGTCGCTTACTTTCAAGATATGTCTTGCCTCCAAAAGATACTCCGGAGAAATCATCCCAATGCCATCACTGAAAATATATCCATTTCTCTCAACATCAGGAATTTCTTCTATACTTGAATCATGAACTTTTAGTGTTTTTTGAGTCTCTGAAAAGCAGAGACCAAGACGAGCGGAGTACTTTGCAATCGTCTTACACCCTGTAAAGTCCCCAAGGCTTTCACGGATTTGATCCGCCCAAGAGTCAGCTGTTTTTACAATCATCCAACATGAGTGACTTTTAATCTGACTGCCGGAAAAACCGAGAAATTCGTATTCGAGGTCTAAAATTCGAAGACTGTCTAAAAATGATCGAAATCTTGAAGTTGTCAAATTGTTTGTCGCCCAGTTTCGCTTTTCTAGGTCTTCTTCAGTGAAACTTACTCTTAGGAATAACTGAGTTAGTTCTGAGTACTTTCGGATCACTCGGTTTCCGATTTCGTTTGAAGGGGGATGGAAAATTATAGAGGATGGGGTAATGAAGACTTTTTTTATCTGAAATCGACTTTCAGGCTTTTTTTGATTGAAGCGGCTTTCGAGGTTTTTTTGTGAATTTCGGAAAATGTTGAGACTTTTAGAGGATAATGATTGATTTGAATGGAAAAGGTCGGAAATTGATTTTTCTGAGGCTTGTGAAACTGATTCGATGGTTCTTTGGTTTAGGTCTTCCAGCTGCATCAAGGAATTTGTAAGAAAACAGAGAAGGGTGTATTTTACGGAGGAGTCTATTGATGGGTTCTCGAAAATATTTGAGTAACAAGGCCTTGAAGTCCAGTTTTCTTCAATGAAAAATCCTGATTCAACTGGAATCTTCCATTCAACTATTGTGTTTAAAATCAATTCAAAGAAAATACCTTTTTTCAGCTTCAGGGTCAAAAAATGAGGAAATAAAATCTTTGTTATTTCATCTGAATCGTCGTTTAAAAGTACTTCGTATGATGATCTCGACATACGACCCCGGAAATTCGAACTTTCGAGCAATGGTCTTTGATGAAGTTTTAAAAAAAGTTCATTTTCTTCTGTCATTATAGCTTCTTTTATGTTTTGCTTTGAAATTTTAAGGAAATATTGAGAAGGGCCTTTGAATGAAATTTTAAGTTCATTTGTTTTTGTGTCTTTTGATGCGGCATATGGGAAAATTTTTGATGTGTAAAAAATCGAATTCACAGTGAATCCTGATGAAAATTCTGGGTATGCCCAGTTGGTTCTGTAGTCTTGAAGTGACATTATAAGCTGGATTTAGTGAGATTTTCACATCTTCATCTGATCGCGTGAATATCTAAGTGAATCTTTATTCATTTATAAGCTAATGGGCTTGTTAAAGTCCATTAAAATTCATAGAAGAATAATAAACAGTTCCATACATAAATCGCATGTATCAAAGCCACTTACTTAAACCCAAATTCTCAACTCTCCATTCTAACTTCTAAAGTTGTTCACCAAACTTCCATTAATCTTCTTTCCACTCAAAAAAAATGGGTTGTGGTTCTTGCAAGTCAAGCAAAGCATCAGTCCCTCTCTCATCCAACATTGACGACACACTAGTCCACCAGTCCGTATCCTTTCTCTCCAACAACCCAAACTTTTCGCAAATATCAGAGCCCTTCAAACCCTTGTTGCAACCTGATTTACATCAAGGTGGATCTCCTCGAAACCCCCGAACAGACCGTTCAAACAAGTCCGAAGAAGCTTTAACAGCATCAAAAGAATTCATCAAACTTCTTCAAAACTCATCAGAAACATCAAGCAACTCACAAAAAGAATACAAAATTTACGTCTGGACAAAAAACAGAAAAACTCTTCGACAAGTCTTCCCTTCTCGAAGTTTTCATGAAACTTTAAATATCAATAACCGTCTGATTGAAGCAAGCTTCACAATTTACTCTTCAAGTGTTCCTATAATTATTGATTGTGTTGCGTATTTGATTGAAAAAGCTGAGGATTTCAAAGAAATCTTTAGAATTAATCAACAGTTTAAACATGTATGGGTCCAGGCGTTGCTAACTCGAGAAAAAGACACGAAAATCGAGGAAATGTCAGAAACTCTTGGAATTCAAGTGATGAGGAACTGCAAAGATTTATTTAAAAAGATCTGCAGTGAAGACCTGAACCTTGTGAATATGTTGAAAGACTTGTTTAATAAAATAGACGATAATAAAAACGGAGAAATCGACTTTAGTGAATTGTTGAAAGGGTTTAAAGAGATTAGAGATGATATCAGTTTAGAAGAAATCAGGGAAGGACTTAAACGAATTGATGTTGATAAAGATGGAAAAATCAGCTTTGAAGAGTTTTGCTTCTGGTGGAAAAAAGGACGACAAGGACCTCTGAGTTTCTCTGAATCTGCTTTAGGATGGGCGAAAAAAATCACGATTAACTCTCCTGAAACTCGAATTTTATTAAGAAAAATGACTCAAAACCGGCAAATCATCGATAAAAAAACCCACAAAAAAGAATTTTCCTTAGTTATAGGAAAAGATTTTTTCCCTCAGACTCAAGTGCAGGTTAAGTTAGGCAAAAGCAGCATGAGAGAAAAGATTTTAAATGAAGTCAACTTTAAACTCGGACTTTTCAGTCAAGAGGTTTGGATTTCAATGCATTCATTTTTACATGAAAAAATAAGTGAAGCCCGTCAGTCTTTTCTGAAGCAACAAGCTGAGATTTTAATTGAATCTATCAGTGGAAATTTCATTGATGGCAAAAAATTGAGAGATGCGATTGAAGTTGATGTTCAAGTCGTTGACTCGGAATTTTTCTTAACTTTCATCTTGGATACTGAAAATGAGTCGATGGAACCTTTTAGTAAATTCCTTCTAAAGCTTGATGAGCTTTTGACTTCTCCAACTAATGACTTTTTAGACCTGCAGCTCGCATCAATTGAACCTTTTCACAAGTTTTTCCTAAAAGGAAGCAATTTTTTCTCTAGTCTTGGAACGGACTTTAAAATTTCAGGATTTTTGATACATTGGAATAAGATGATGTCAGTGATTTGTACGTCTTTTCCTTTTTTTCCATCACTTTATCCGATCCTGTCATTTTTTTTATTAGGAAGTTCGAATTTTGAGTTAAATTTCGCGACTTTGAAGGAGTTTTTAGAGACTTTTCCTGGTTTTTCATCTGGAATGTTTGATTTTTCAGAGATTTTTACTCCTCGACTGCTGCAGTTTTTTGAAGAGATTTCGACATTGTTTAAAGACAGTCTTTCTGTCTATTCACGGTGCTCAAATTTAGGAGGTTTGCTGAAAATTCGCTCGGCTGACTTGATTTCAAAGCTGCTGCAAAATCGTGAATAATTTGATATAAATATGATTCTTCCGCTTTTTATTGCTTCGGCTTATGGAGTCTGTGTTAATACTACTCTTGTTAAGCACCTTAGCAGTAAGGAGGTCAGCAATACGGCTCTTCCTTTCTGTGGCGAACATAATTCTAGGACTTGTTGTGATACTAGCTCGGCACTTGCGATTTATAAAAAGTTTTATAGGATTTTTAATGACCCACCAATCTTCGACGGGTACTCAGGCTATTCCTACAACTGCCTACAGTACATGCAAAAGGCCTTTTGCCATGAATGCGATGGAGACGTGTAAGCCGTAAGTAGAGGGGAAGGACTGAAAACAGGTCTCTGTTCTGACTTTTGCCAGAAATGGTTTACCTCATGCGAGAACGATTTTTTCATGGCAAACACAGCAGAGATCGAGTTCTGCCACGGGAACAGTCTCATATGTTTCTCATTGAAAGAGATCGTGAAAGACGGTGAATCTTTATGCACTGCCTTCGGGTTCAAAGTTCAAGAAACCCAATGTTTTTCAGGGACTCCAAGCGCAATATCCAAAGGCGCTATAAAACACCAAAAGTCAAAAAACAACTGGTTATTATTTTTCTCTTACTTCCTTCTCATAGCCTCATCACTCTTCGCCTTTTGGTACATAAAACGAGGTATTTCAAAACACACCTTCGACATTCGAGAAGCAAGACTAAAAGCATTAGACCCTAATCTAAAATAGCTTCAAAATCCTTATTTTCATCAACTAGAAACTAATTTATTTCTTCTTAAGTTCCTCTTGTTTCCTTTTAATCGCCATCAAATTGTCAACAGGTGTCGGATGAAAGATCTTATTCCAGCTGGTAAGAACGAAGTCCGGTATAAGTGCGATGATCGGTACAAAGAAAATAACGATCCAGCTTTTCGGTCGACTCATGAGCGCGTAATACAACTGGTTAAGTCCAGGTTGTATCCTAGAAGCGACAGGTGCTGTATTCAAGAAGATCATCGAGACATGATAAAGTCCGAGTCCTCCAACAACTCCAATCAAACTCAGTTTATTCCAATAAGAACTGACCATGAGCATCTTAAAGCTGATGATGTGGATGATCAGAGTGAAGCTTAAAGTTGAAACCCACCAAAGGCCCGTGTCGCGTCCATCGTCGTCTACTGCATAGGCCATCGCTGCGAAAGGAAGGAAAAGAGAGACAAACCCGTGCCACATGGCAGCAATCATCCAACTCCAAAAGACTCTCATTGAAAAGTACTGCCTCAGTTGCCCGGCCTTGTAAGCGATGGGATGCTTGAAAGAGTCTTCAGCGTTAAGGTCCTGTTCTAATATAAAAGTCAACATACAGGGCCATGAGGTCCACACTGCGTTAAACATCATCGTCAATGTGTCCAACACGTAAATCTGCCCTGAAAACCCGTTGAAAAAAGCATAGCAAAGTTCACAAAATACTACAGCGACATTCTTGTAGAAATAATAACAAATAAATAAAGAAATTCGACGATATCCCCATCTTCCATGAACTAAAAGTAACTTTTGAAGATATCTAAATTGAGCTAAGGCGTAATCTGAACTTTGAACTGCTTGAGCTCCTTCTTTTCCGATGATTCCTACTCCGATGTGAGCTGTTTGGATCATGTTCACGTCATTTGCACCGTCTCCTATTGCCAAAGTGATCCACGGACCGTTGGACTTGGCGAGTTCGACGACTTGAGCCTTTTGAGCAGGAGAGACTCTGCAACAAATGCAGGAATCAGCGAGAAGTCCCATTTTAAAGAATTTTTCCTTATGTCTAGAAAGTGCCATTGCAAGAGTACTGCCATCGATAACGATTGCCATGCGTTCAGAAAGACGTTTTCTCATTTCAAGGATTTCAGGAATTGATTTTGTTTCAAGTTCGTATTTTTTCACGTTGTAGACTAAGAGAGAAGTGAACTCTTCGTCACTTCTTGAGCTTAAATCGACTAAAGTATGGAAAGGTTGAACTAAATTGCAGGATTTTCCAATTTCTATCGCGGTTTCTTGCTTGTCGCCTGTTAACATCCACACACGGATATGAGCGTTCATTAAGAATTTTATAGCGTCGGGGACACCATCTTGTAAACGGTCTTCAATTGCAGAGGCTCCCACAAGTTTCAAGCGTTTTTCTAGTTGACTGCCGTGATCTTCGAGTTTTTTATCTTTGTCTTCGTCGAGAGAAAGAGAGAGTTGGTCCCAAACAGCTTTCCATTCGTTGAACTTATCTTCTTTTATGACTCTTTTTGCCATTACTAAGGTTCGAAGGCCTTCTACTGCGAATTGACGAAGATGTTCTTCTAGGGCGATTATTGAGTCGTTTTTGTGGAGAAGGGGAATCATCACTGAATCGGCACCTTTCATTAAAAGAACGATTTTGTCGGTTTCTGGGTCTCGGACTATCAAACTCATTCGTTTTCTTTCGGAACTGTAGGGAATCTCGGCTAGGAGCTGCCAGGTTGATAGGTGGCCTTGATGCTTTACTCGTACTAAACCGTCTTCTCGTTGCCAGAAGATAAAGTCCATGTCGACACTACCGTCGACTAGTGCAAGTTCGTCTGGTGAAGCTGCTTGATATTTTCGCTTACTTTTGTCTTTTGCATCTTCGTTTGGAAATACTGAGTGACAGACGGCCATCAAGTTGAAAAAGTCTTTAATCCTTTGATGTTCTGGGTGATTTTTATCCTTAATGATATCAGCAGGTCGTGTATCCTGACCAACTCCAATATTACTAGACCTTTTACCCCCTCCATAAATAGTTCCCCCAATAGAGCACTTTTTGAATTCCATGATATTACAAGTAAGAGTTCCAGTTTTATCAGTAAAAACAAACTCAACCTGCCCCAGTTCTTCAACCAAATCAGAAGTTCTGCAATTAGCCCTTTTATCCTCCTCCTCATAATACATGTCTTTATCATGATTCATGAAGTAGGCCAAGCCAATCTTGACCATTTCCAGCGACACATACAAACTAATAGGAATCAAAGACGAGTAAGCAACCATGAAAGTTCCAATCCCAACAAAGAAATCAAGTAAATAATTCTTTTCCTTCAAGTTAATATAGCTATGCTCAACTCCAACTTCATTATTCCAGTAAATCCCTAAAAATGAAAACACGACACAAATCACAATTTGAAGTCCGAAGATTGAGAAAAGAATAAAGTTCATCAAATTCAAAACATTGCTTACTTTTCTAGGAGCCGGTTTCGAGTTTAACACAATTTTGGTGTCAGTCCCGGTATAGACCACGATGCCGAAGACGAATTCAGTGTTTTTTATTACACATCCTCGGAGTAACAACTGCTTCATTCCTAGAGGTCGGATTCCGTTTGAGTCTTCCAAGGTGCATTTCCAGTTGTTTAGGTTCTCGTTCGGCTTGTCACAACTGATTTTTCCGGAGTACCTTGCCAAGGATATCACGTCGTTCTTGTCTTTTGTGCTCTCTGAGGCTATCTTGTCTTTTAGGTTCGTCTCGCCGTCAAGGTTCATCGTGTTGATAAATGCGATTCCTTTAGGATCGCTGCTTGAAAGCATTGCCAGGTCGGCTGGGATCTGCTCGTTTTCGTTGACTCTAATTATGTCGCCAACCTTGATTTCTTTACTTGGAATGTCCATGATTTCATTACTCAATTGGTCTACCCTATGAGAAGTCCTATTATTTTCCTGATCATCTTGCTTATGTCTATAATAGTCTTCGATACCTTCTTTGATCATAGTAAAGAAAAGCACCATGACGAAGGTGAAAATGATTGAAAAGGGCTTTTTAGGTGAGAAACTCATGCAAGTAAGCACAGAAATGACCAAGAAGTAAATATTCGCTGCCCTGAGGAACTGCATTAGAAGACTTTTAGGAGCCCAGGAGAGGATCGTGTACTTAGTTGTTATTATTTCATTGCTGCAGAATAGAGCTTTCGCCTCAGGCTTGTTGAAGTGAATTACTCGATTCTGAGCCGAAGTGCTCGATGAAATATTTTCTGAGTTGCTGTTGCGCAGACGCTGGTAGTCTGAAGTCGCAGATTCAACCATTGTTTTATTAGCTCTGGAAAAAGGAAGAGAATGGAGGAAATGATAGAGAGAAGAATGATTGAAATGAAGAAAATACAGAGGAAAAGAAAGGATGAAGATAATGTCTGTGAAGATAGAGTTGATAGTGACAAGTGAATAAAGGGTGTAGAGGATTTATGTAGAAGTTAAAGGGTTATGAGAAATTCTTATGATTTTTAGAAGAAGAGATAATTTTTTTCGATTAGGTTTAGTTTTTAAGTCATTTTAACCATTCTATCCTTCAATTTTCCAAGATTTTTCCAAGACAATAGTAAAAATTATGATTTTTAGAAGAAGAGATAATTTTTTTCGATTAGGTTTAGTTTTTAAGTCATTTTAACCGTTCTATCCTTCAATTTTCCAAGATTTTTCCAAGACAATAGTAAAAATTATCCCTTAATTCAACTCTAAAATATCTAAAAGTACTTAAAACTAAAAGGATGTTCCTTCAACTCCCCTTCATCAACTCCAACACTACCTTCAATTGAAATTTTTTAAATAAGCGAATGATAAATAAACAATGCAAACAAAATACAAAGTAATAACAACAACAGACCTCTTCGACGACGACGACTTCGATGAAAAACTAAGTAACTTGATAAACATGCCTTCTCTGAACTCATCTCGAGTAGAAACGCGAGCATTCATCGAGTCCATCTCAGCGAATCCTCCTCTGACCTACCGTCCACGAGACGTGATTCTTTGTTTATCTTTAAAATTAATCTTCGACAGTCGTGCAGAGCCTTTAGTCAAATATTCCTTCGGCATGCTTCGAGGCCTTTACAAAGAATTCCTCAGAAACAAATCAAAGCCACGTCAAAAGCCACCTCGTCGGTCATACCGAAACTCGACTCAGGTACTTACGGAAAACACGGAACTTACAGAATTCGGAGAATTTTTAAAACAAACTAATGAAAAAAATCTCTTCTTTAGAAGCCAAAGTCGCCCTGAAAGTCCAGATGAATCTCGTAAAAGTTGGGAAAGTTCAAAGTCAAATGTTCAAATCGAAACTCTTCAGAGGCAGACTTATAGATCTTTATTCAAAATTTTTAACAAGTTCTTGGATAAGCACTTTTCTAAACTGAAAAATAACTCGAAAAATAAAGAAAACATGAAAAATTCAATGAAAAACTTTGTAAATTCATTAGTGGGTCTTAGTTTTCGTTATTCTTTTACCAAGATTTTAAGGTATAGTACTTTTTCCAATGAAAATAATGGAATCACCTCGAAAATGAAATATTTTGTTTCAAGTGCGAAGGACTCGCGAAGGTTCATCGGAAGACATGAGAACCGTTCAGCGACTGTGACTTTAAACGGTTCTAACCTGGAAAGTCTTTCACGTCGTCCAAGTTTCGACAATAAAGACCGAGAAATCTGGAGAAAACGACATCCGGTACGCTTTCAAAGTCCCAAAGCAATTGAAACTCGCCCTTCTTTATTCATCACGCTTAACTCTTCTGAGTCCAACTCCCCCGGAAACCCTTTCGCAGAGACTCCTGATCTGAGAGGCGCCGGGCGAAGAAACACTGTCGGCGTTCTTCGGAAATTCGACACTTTCGGAACTACTGACTCAGGAGATAAAAATGAAGAGTCTCAAAATATCAGCAAAGAAAGTCAAGAAGGAAAAAAAAATCCTAAAAAAAAAAATTTAAGGGCTGGAAGACCTGCCGACTGTAAAGAAAATGAAGAAAATAAGAGAAATAAGGAAAATGATAAAAAAAATGAAGATTGTAAAAGAAAAAAAAAAATTGAACTTACACATGCTGTTAAAAGAATTATTGGAAAAATGGAAAAGGGATTATTGGCACATTGGAAAATCGTGAAGGGGAAAGTTCTGTTAAAACTCACTCAGGCTGTCCAGGATGAAAAAAACGCCAGGAAAAAAAACGCTGCAGGACTTTTAGCTGATTTGTCTGGATTCCGTATCAGATCCTGTGAGAAAAAACTAAAACATTCAGCGTTCCAAGACATCAAAAAAGAAGCGAAAGAAAAACCTTTCCACATCTCACCCAAAGAAAAGTCCGAAATGAAAAAACCTCCAAAAAAACCGATTTTAAGGTCAGGTAATTCAAGACCTGAAGACTCTGCATCAAAGCCTATTCAACCTTTATCATTATCTCCTAAACCCCTGGTACCTGACCAGTCCTTGAAAGCGAAAAAATTCTTAAAAACTTTTGACTGGCTGAAGACAAAAAACCTGAAAAACAAGCTCCTGGGTTTTTTAAAAATCACTGAAAATTCAGGAAAACAAAAAAATTTATCAAACTTCTCAAAAGGTCTCAGGTCAATTTTCCGAGTCTTGGAAGCTAAAAAGTTCTCAACGACCTGCAGAGTTTTCCACAATGTCAAACGTTACAGCAGTCAACGTTCTCATGTCTTACAAAAAAAATACATTATTTTCGCTCAGAAGCTTTCAAAGATTTTCAGTTATGCTTTAAAATCTCGAACTTTTCCTGCTTTTTCTAAGATTTTTGCTTCTGTTTCTATTCTCAGAGCGGGGAAAAAGTTAGGAAAAGCTTTAGAAAAAATAGAAAATCGAGCGAAATTAGGTGTTAAGCCGTTGGTTTGGTATCGGATCAGCTCTTATATGAAAAAAAAACAGTGCGATTATAAGGTGAGGTCGATAAAACTGGATTATTTGATTAGGAAAGTTTATATTCGCAAGTTGGCTTATTCGTTTGTGTAAGGGTTATTTAGACGGTGGGAAAACTTTTGGCAGAAACAGAAATTGAATATTTATAAAAGGCCTGGGTCTAGTCATGGGTTTTATGGTAGTAATTTTGGTGCTGCCACTGATAGGATGAGCACTAGGAATGAGTTTCAGACTTCGTCTGGATGTAGCACTAAGACCACTTTTATGAGTCCTAAGGCTAAAAGGATTCTACCGCAGCCGAAAAATATTCATGATTATATTGATGACTTGTTTGAAGTTGGTAGGACTAATACTGACACAGCTTATCTCCCCAGGACATCCTCAGCAGGTAAGTTCAGATGTTTTCAATGGACTAAATAATGTGATTAGATTAAACTTATTAGAACTTAACCGCTTAACTCAGTAACTCTTGGAATTCTAACTACTCGAGATTGATAGTGAATCGATTTGAGTTTAGTATTAACTTTTAGTCCCTGTTTCGGAGTTTTCTGTCTTAAATAATCAATTTTTTTGAAAGAAAGGTCTGAATACAACACAGTTTGCATTTTTTTCACAATTTTCAATCTTTCCTGAATCAACGAAGTGTAACTTGCGGTTGTTCGGTGATTAGGAATGACTTTTGATTGAAACAATTGCGATTTTTTAAAAGGTTTCAATTTTGTTTGACTGCTTAGACCTCTCTTGTTTAAAATAGATAAAACACTTAAACTGGCGTTTGAGTCCATTTAATGTATTACTTAATATCTTGATTTACTCAACTTCTCCAGTTATTGGATTTCTTTTCATTAGTTTTGGGTGGCGTTTTGTGAACTTGGGCTGGTAAAACTCAGGTAATGAGCTCAGGCTTATTGTTAGTTTGTTGTCGTTTTTCTTTGATGGGATTTCTATTGATTCGAACTGTCGCTCGTTGAATAGACTTCTGTGGGTGCCTCTCAATGCTGGAAACATCTGAGATTCCGAGAATTCCAGATTTTTCCTTAAATTCTTCTGAGTTTCAAGTATATTTTTATAGCTCATTGTCTGCACTTGTTCTTTTTTCCTATTTTCTTCTTGTTCAAGTTTCAGTCTTCTCAATTCTTCTAATCGTTTCTTGACTTCTGATTGTTTTTCTTGCTTCAACTGGTTTTGTTCAATTAGATGATCTTTAATCTGCGATTTCAATTCACTCGCGTATTCTAAATAGTCTTCTTTCGACTTGAACAATGTTCCTGAAGACCTGGAAGATCCGAGTTTATTTTGAATTTCTCTGATTTTTAGGTCTTTGTCTCTTATTTCTTTTTGGAGCTCGAAGATCTCGGCAAGTGTTTCTTTACTTGGAGGCTGTTGAGAGACTGCTTGGTATCTGGAGAAAGTCAAGTCACTGTAAACTTTAGAAAGGAATTGGAAATTGTCAGAAGTAATATTTTTATGTATAGCTGGCTGTCTTCTTCCAGGGCTCTGTTTAACAAGTCCAGGATGAAAAGTTTTGAGTTCAGCTCTGGGGAATTTATCAGTAAAGTACATAATTCAAGACTAATCCTTTATAATGGTTCTCTCAACCAATAACATAAGATCAAAATTCCCAAAAAACACTCTTCCAGCAGTTTTCGAAAGCAGGTCAAACCACCCTCGTTTCACAGTTCTCGTAAATCCAAGTCACTTACAAGCCGATCAAGGAAAGCTGACCGAGAGAAGTGACCCTTCAAAGTACCTAAGACGTCTCTCAACAACAGCCTTAAGATCCAAAGGCAAATCTCTTCCAAAGCCGCCATCAGACCAGCTGAACACCCAAGAAACTCCAGAAACATCAGACATAATCCCATCATGGCTAAGCGCAAGAGAAGATTTCCGTCAGAACTGTCAGCAGCTTCTTCAATCCTCAACATTTGACTTAACAAAAATCGCGAAAAAATCTGCAGTTTTTCGTTCTCCTGAAGAATCTGAGGCTTTTTCTTCATGGGTGGCGAAGTCAGAGTTTTTTAAGACCCTGCCACAGTCAATAGTGAGAGACTTATGCAATAATTTGTATTGTGAACAGTTTTCAAGAGGGTCGATAGGTAAGACTTAAACAGTGATTCAAAAAGGGACAGCGGCTGATTGTTTGTTTATTGTTTATAAAGGAAGAATTGGGATTTATATCGCAGGGGACTGGAAAGCGAATATTGAGTCAGGAGGGTATTTTGGAGAAATGGCTTTGGATAAGGACTCAGTCCGATCAGCTGATGCGATCGCTGAGACTGACACGACTCTTTTCATATTAAAAGACATTGACTACAAAAGAATAGTCTACTCACTTAAAAACCTTGAAAAAAGCCTGAACCTTAAACTAATCGTCAATATTCCTCTATTCGTTGGAATGAGCTACAACAAAATGCAGGCTTTGATCAACTCCTGTGCTTTAGCAGTGTTCCACCCAAATGACTTAATTTTTGACATTGAGTCACTTAGCACCTCTTTTTACATCATTCAAAAAGGAACTGTCGAACTGCAAATTTTCGTCAAAGTAGAAAAAGTCAACAAGTGGCCTGTTGGGACTCGATCTTGGAACGTCAGGCAAATAAAGCAAAAATACGCTGTTCTCTTTAAAACTTGTAAAGAAGGAAATTATTTCGGAGAGTACGAAATCTTGAAAGGATGTGAAAGGAAGATGAGGGCAGTTGTGATGGAGACTTGCAAGTGTCTCGTGATTAATTCAGAAGAGATTAAAGAACACTTCTGGATGAGAGATGAAAAAAAAATTAACCTGATTAAAGAAGACTACGAACAATCCATTGAAAGGACTGAAAATGAATTCAGGAAAAACCTTCTAAAAAAAAGCGAAAGTGAGCAACTTTTAAGGACAGTTATCGGAAATGACACAAAAAGGGCTCAAAAGTTAAAAGAAGTTTTACAAGCCAGGAAACAAACTGAAGACCTAAACCTTCGGAAGCAGCTTATCGAGAACTCTAAAAAAGAAAAAATAAAAGGAATCCACTCAAATACTATTCCAAACCCAGTCTTTAGAACAGTCGACACATCACTTGCGAAAAACTCATCATTTGAGAAGTTTTCCAAGATCTTGAAAACGAGGACTCGTCTTCAAAACTCTTATTCTCCAGAGCTTTAGTTCTAGAGTGTTCCATGATTAAGTAATAAATGGAAGACACTGTTTTGGTACTTTTGTTGATCGTCTTGGGAATCGTTGGAGGCACCCTGGGAACGCTTTACTACAGCAACCGACACTTGATCACTCCTGGAAAACCTAAACCTCGAGGAAAGAAAGACAAGGAAAACTGGTCAATTGGAGGATAACTAAGACCTAACTATTAACTTCTAGGGTCGAACTCTTCCTCTTCGAGGCCTTTTGAGAAATCTGTGTCGGTTAGTTCTTCTGCACCTTCTGGAGCTTTTGTCAGGTCACTGAAAAAACCTGTCCTGTCGAAGTCTTCTTTGGACCAGCTGGGAATCTTGAGGAGACCTTTTTGGTATAAGTATATTATGGATATGCAAATGAGAATCAGGATTAGAGGAAGAAGGAGAGATGAAATGTTTGAGCAGGATATTTGCTTTGGCTCTAGATTTGCACTCACTCCTCCTTCACACGTGTTTCCTGACACACGGCGATAACCTGTTGGAATTGTTTTAAAACCATCTGAACTGCAGACTGGTTCTGGCAGAGTAATTGAGTCCATTTCTTTGCAGACTCCTCCTGTTTCACGGTAATATCCATAGTCACATTCGAAGTCTTCTTCGGTACATTCGCAGTTTTTTATGAATTTAGGTCTTTCGAACTCTTCCCCGTTGTAACATTCTGCTTCTTGTTTTCTTCTGATGTATTGGGTTATGTGGCCCATCAAACAAGAATTAGTATTTCCAGTATTAGGAATCCAAATCTCATAATCACTATCCGCCTTCCCCGGTTTTCCAGGATTTTTACAAAGAGGTTCATGAAAAGTCGAAAAATCAACAGCAACAACAACACCCTTGCCATCCTTTTCTCCATAAACCAAGAACCTCTGAGAAGTAGCAGTAGGTTCAATAACAATATTTTCCACTTCAATAGGATAATCAATTTTCAATTTTTCCCAAGTCATTCCTTCATTCCAAGAATACAAAAGTGTATCAGTAGCTTTTTGTGAGTCAGCCATCAAAATAATAGCTCCATGGTCTCCAAACTCATAAATAAACTCTCCAGTTCTAATCTCAGTCCAAGTGACTCCTCCATCTCTAGACAAGTAAGTATTCAGTTCATCTTCCTTATAAGATAAAAACTTTCCAACATTTCCAGTGCCAATGATGATTCCAACAGCATTATCAGTAGAATAAGCCGGAGAATAAACCGAAGTAACTGAATGTAAATTAAGAGCGCATTCATCTTCACAAATAATTCTTTTTCCAGCAGAGTCCCTTTCAGGAGGATCAAGTCTTTTCCACTCTCCTCCTTTATCAAAAGTGATGACAGTTTTTTGAAACTTAAGTGCTTGATTTTTCGTTTTTTTATCAGGAACATTATCAAGATACAAGTCTTTATCATAAACATTAGCAATGAAAATGCCTTCTAGTCCTTTAACTTTCTGAAAGTCGCAATACCCAGAGCGTGCCCTAACATTATAAAGCAAAGAAACCGAGTACTTCATACCACTCGAGTCGCTGACATAAACAGTGCCATAGTCTGACCTTTTATTAAAATGATTGACTTGAATCATGATAGACCCTTCTGAGGTATCGACTAAGGTGTAGCTATGTTCAGGAATTCTTTTAACAGGCAATTCCGCTTTAGCAAATGTGTGAAGATCAGGAAAGGAACTGACCATCAGCTGGACTTCTTCACTATCAGCTTCAACAGCAGTGGCAACAAGGATGTACTTATCAGCGAGAAGAAACTTGTTCCCGTGAGGCACCAGGACCTCATAATCCGCGAAGAAAGTATCTGAATACAAAAAATCGATATCAAAATTCCAACCAATCTTCGAAGGTTTATCTTGATTCATACGACGAGTCGCATATATCCTCTCATAAGGCACTTCTTTGCTGGTCACCTCACCAAAGCCTTCATTTCCCCATGAAAACTGAACAACTGTATCAAGAATCGCTTCCCAGGTCCTTCCCAGGTCTTTCGTCAAGTACAAAGTTTTCACTGCTTTGCAGTCTGGATCATCTGCTGCCGTGCATTGAGTCCAGGACTCCGCAAGACCCCATGTTCTCATTTTAGGGTGGAACTGGAAATTCGCGATTAACTTTTCGTAGTTTAACTCAGTTAATGTCCTTCCACAGTCTTCTGAATACCAATTTTTTCCCTTTCGGCCGAGGAGGACTATTAACTTCGGATCTGCTTTGCTTGTGACGATTCTTTCGAACTTTTGAGAAGTTTCAGGCTGAACAGGTTTCCAAGAGTTTCCAGAAGATTCAGAGCGGAAGATGTTTCTTTCTTCTGTCAGGATTAAAATTGTTTCTTTTTTAGCCCCGCAGTAAAGAACTTCTTGAACTGGTGACTCTAACTCAGAGACTTTGAATTCGATTTTGTCTTCATTGGCTGACCTGACGGATGCAAGTAAAAAGATGACCCAAGGTGTTACCATTTCTAAAGTATTAAACGGATATCATTAATGAGCTTCACTATAAGCTCTTGAAATAATCAAATATTTATGAAAAGAGTTGTCGTGTCAGGCTTAGGACTTATCACGTCTTTGGGCTCTTCATTGGAGACTTTTTGGACCTCGTTGCTTACCCAGTCCTCAGCGTTAATGCCTTTGAAAGAAATAGATTTAAAAGCCTTGAGCCTGTCTTCACCTTATCTTGCGGGAAAGGTGGAACTCGACATAAAAACAATAGAGTCACTTAAAGTAACACCCAGGTAGTTCGGAAGAAACAAGCTAAACGGAATGGCCTTGCAAGCAGCTTCATCAGCTTTAAAAGACTCAGGACTAGTGATAGACTCACTAAAGTCTAAAGAAAGAACAGGAGTTGTTTTATCTTCTCAAAGTTCCCAGATCTCCCCAGCAGTCTTTTTCAGCGACGAGATAACTAGAAGGTCTTTCAGGGCCTTGACGATGGAACTAGTGAAGCACCTTAGTTTAACCGGCCCTTCTATCAACATCTCAAAAGCCTTTGATTTTAAAGGACCTTGTCTTGGAGGAGGGTCAGGACTTTCTTGTGTGCCTTTTGGAATTACCTCGATTTTAGAGGACCAGGCAGATGTGATGCTTGTTGGCTCTTCTTCTATTTCACTTCATCCTTATTTTGTTCATTCTCCGTTATTGAAAGGAAAAAATTTATCAGATGGGTCGGCGGTTTTAGTTTTGGAAGACTTGCAACATGCTTTAGCTAGAAATGCGAAGATTTATGCAGAGGTTAAAGGATTTTCTTTTGCTTTTGATGAGGATAGGAAGAGTGGAGTTAAGAGAAATTTGCAGGATGCTGTTAATTCAGCTGGTTTGAGGATCGAAGATTTGGATTTGGCTGGTTTTGAAGCGAAAAGTGACTGTGATGAAAAAGTTTCTGTGAAAAATTTTGCCTTTTTCGAAGAGTTCTTTGGGTTTATGCCTGATGGCCTTGGGCCTATTGAAGCTGTTTGTATTTTGTTGATGATGAAGAATCAGGTGGTACCTCAAAGCCTTTCACAGGATAAGTTGAAACTTTTTTCGATGGTTAAAAATGCGGTTGCGACAAGTGTGGGGTTAGAAGGCTCGATATCATCAGTGGTTTTTTCCACCTTCAACGGAAAACTCTAAGAACTTTAACTATCTACATAGGAACCTGTCTCCTGAAGTGGTGTTTCAACATGTTGTTCTTAAGACCTTGAACCAGGTCTCTGCGTTGTTTAAAGTTCTCTCTAGCCGTGGCATCATCAGTAGTTTTCCATGAAGTTTCAACCGGCAGTTGCTTGTACTCCTGAGCCATAATCGCTAAAACTTCTGCATATCTCTGATTTCTGGGTCTATAATACTGTTTATAATACCTTCTAAACTCTTTAGTCCCCACAACAGTTCCATTCTCAAGTTTCAACTCACCAGTGGCCATGACTTCAGTTTTTCCCAATGCAAGAGCAGTGCATTCTTCTTCAGGAATTTTGTAAAACTCTTCATATTCAACCTCATCTTCTTCAGTATTAAGAAAACAATGTTGTTTATCAATCATATGTTGTTGCAAGGCCCGAAAGTCTCTGAACTGATGACTTCCTTTGTTGTTGCAGTAAAGACACAGAAGTCCGATCCTCACCCGTTCATGAAGATAACTCAAAAAACTTGAAACATCTAAAACGAACTCAATGTCAGGAATAAAGAAACCATGAGTAATCATCATATGGCTTAGACTTGATTGAAGCGACTCGCTTGACTCATTGCAGAACAAACATGTTTGTTCTGGGTTGAATGGCATGACTGGCTTTTCCTGCTCTCGTTGACTGTGAGATGATGAATGCTTGTCGAATTTTTCTTGTGATCGAAATACAGAATTACAAACAGCACATTTTATTTCAATTGATTGACTTGCAAGCATCGAGTTCTGATTTTTCTTCTGAAGAAAAACATCTAAACTAACAGGAGCAAGACTAACAAGTTTTCTTTTCAAGTTATAAGTATGGAACTCTGACTTATAATGCGATTTGGACTCCTCAGAAGACATGATCGGTATCCTACAGGCAGTACAAGTGATGGGCTCCATTATAAGAAGGTAAATGGAAGACCCTTCTGAGATAATTCACAGAGCATGTCGCCTGGGAGACCTGGCTCAGCTAATAAATTCATTAGAATCCTTTCCCTCATCAGTAAACATTTCAATTCCAAGACTAGGATGGAGTCCCTTGTACCGTTCAGTGATCTGCGGTCACATCGCGCTTTCAGAGTATCTTTTAATATCAGGGGCAGACCCAAACCAAAAAACATCCTCAGGCGACTCAGCCCTTCACTCAGCAGTTGAATCAAATCGACTCGACCTCGTCCAAATCCTGGTCAAGTTCGGCGCAGACATCAACAGTCTTCAAAGTGACGGCGAAACTCCTCTTCACCTCGCTTGTTTCAAAGGTAACAGTGAAATCGTCCAATATCTTCTGGACAACAAGGCAGACCCTAATGTCCAAAACAGTCTTCTTGGAAAAACTCCACTTCACTATGCAGTTGATTATAACTACTCTGATATCACAAGGCTTTTACTTAAAGCTGGGGCAAGTCATCAGATAAAAGATAAATTTGATAAAAATGCGAAAGACTCTGCTAGAAGTGTCGAGATTCTTGCTTTGTTCTTAGAAAGTCCTTCTGGGATACCGAGTCCTGAACCTTCTGAAATTTTACAAAAAAGTTCAGAAGATGTTTCAGGAGTTTTATCGAAAAGTGATAGTTCTTTTACTAGTGAGTTAAAAGCTGAGGAAAAAGGGAAGATTTTTGGATTTTCTTCGAAGATAAGACAAACTGTTAGAGCTTCTGTTGAAAACTCTAGATTGGCGTACTCGTCTTTTTTGAATGAGCCTGATGAAGAAAAGACTGCCGTTGAAGCTTTTGATAAGAAAAAACTTATGTCTTTTGGAAGTGCGGATTCTGGGTCTGAGCTTTATGTTTGGCTTTGTAGGAGAAAATTGGAACAGGCTTATAATCTTCTTGTTGATGCTGGGTATGACGACTTGAAACAGATTAAAATGCAGATGCTTTCGATCATGCCTATTTGTGAGAACTCACTTCAAGCTATTGGGATTAGAAGGCCGGGAATACGGAAAAGACTTTTGCTGGCTTTTCAGGAACTTGCGGATATTGATCAGAATTTGGAATTGAAGCAGAAAAGTTTTTTGAAGTGCTGCTCAGCTGATGTTTCTTCTAATGTTTTTATTGCTAATTGTCCGGCGCTAGAAGATTGGCTTGAAAATTTGTGTCTTAAACAATTTTATTCTGGGTTTGTTGAGGGTGGCTATGAAGAAATGGACCAGCTATTGAAATTAATGAACAGTCCCTGGGAGATCACAGCCGATGACTTGAATTTCATTGGAATTGACAAGCCAGGTTATCGCCATCGTATTCTATCAAAGTTAAAAGAAGATGCTTTTTACCTAATCGGGAAGAAGAAGCCAGAAGAAAAGAAAACTAATGAATTTTGTAGTATGTTTTAAACCTTTAAGGTTAGTGAATCATTTATTGTCGTACCTGGTTCTGCTATTTAAATAAAAAATGACAGATTCCTGTTTTACTTCTTTTATTTCGAACTACCTTAAGTATCGCCGGGTCTCTTTTTGCAACTTGTTCTGGAGTTAAAGAGCTAAAACTAGTAAAACTCTTAATCCTTTGGCCTGCATTGTAAGAAAAAGGACTATCTTCCAGGTCTGTACTAAAAGAGTCAACTTTTTTCAGGTTTTTCTTCTGCGGAATCCATTTGTCTGAGTTAAAGGGTTTATAAAATATAAGAATCGGTCTTCCATTTAAACTGGTTCCGTATTTATAAGCTATCTTCAATGCTGCATTTTTATTGAAGACACTCACTGAGGCTACACCTGAGAATTTTTGCCCTTTATATTGAAGTCTGATACTTGCTTCTTCTTCAGGCATGTCAAAAAATAAGAGAATATCTGAAGATTTATTAATAGTATATGGAAGATTTTCGAGTTTAAATTGAAACGATGAAAAAGTTGATGATTTTAATGAGTCTATCAAGATCTGCTTCTGGGGATCGATTAATGGACTTTCGACTTCAGTATCAGAAGACTCGTCCTCTGATAACTCAGCCCAAGAAATGTGTCTAATTTTGTCCATTTTTTATCAAATCATTTTTTTAAATTTAACCTAAGTCTAGACAGATATTTCAATTCTGTGTTGTTTCTATTGATGTTAGGGTCTTTGTAAGCAATTAGTTGAAAATGTCCTCTTATCATCTGAAATGCTGAGAATGTAAGAGATATTGAATTAATTATAGCCGAAGACTCTTAATTTCCTGATTTTCTAGTATAAGTCGAGAAAAATTCAGACATTTTGTGTCTCTAAGTGTATGATGATTTATACTTTGAATTACTTCTTGGTTTTTCTTATATTTTTTGAGTTTCGCTTATTTCCATTTGAATATTTGATAGTAAATATACTAAAATAGATATATTGAAAGTGTCCTCTTGATAATTTATAATTATGACAAAGAAATTGAATTACTTGAAAAGTGAGTCAGGTCTGTTTCTCTTGAATCAAATTGTATCTTGAGATAATATTAAGCATATTAATTCAGCAGAATGTTCTTGGTTTCCTCATAATTTCAAAGGAAAAGGCTTAGTCTTGAATCAGATTCATCTAGTTAATCTTAAAGCGATTAATTTTTATTATTGTGATTGTTTAAATTTGGTTATATTTAGAGTATCGAAAAATCTAATATGTTGAAGACTTTAAGGAAGTATTGAATGCCCGTCCCATAATATAGAATTTTCGAAGAACACAACGTATAAATGCAGAAATTTTAAGGTCTAAATGCTTGAAGGTAACTCTTGTCTCATTCAGCAATCAAATCGATAAACATTCTGCAGCAAGTGCTTATCTTTCGAATAAACTAATTCAATAAAATATAATATTTAAAAATTAGACAGAGAATCTATGATGAAATAAAAAGATTGAATATTTTGATAAAAAAAATATCAATAGGTGATTCAAAGGATTTCTTATAGAGATTAAACATATATTATAGAAGCATTCAACTCTAAGATTTTATCTTCTGTTGATTGGCTTACCTTTTATTATCGTGAAAGTCTATTTGATTGAAAAAACAGTGGAATAAAGTTGATCAATAAATTAAAGATTTAAAATGCAATAACTCAATGAAATAGATTACCTATGCCAGTAATAACTTCCTTTAGGTATTAAGTAACAATTGATTTTATCTTCCGCCTATGAAAATCAAACATGCGCTAATTCCACCTATATAAAGATCTGAGAATTTTCAAAACAAACATGAAAAGCATGAAAATCTTTATGATCTCAGCCAATTAAATCAAATATCTTAATTCTAAATGACCTATTCAAATTAACCCTAACGAGACTGGTTCTTGATAAGCCAGAGGTAATCAATTACTTTTCCTGTTTCACTTCTAACTTGTTCCCAGAGCATATGAGTGCCATTAAAAGCAGTAAGTCTAGAAAATCCCCATTGATCATCTTGAAACACCGAGAAAGGAAGCGGAGTAGGACTATTCGGTGCATAAGACTCTTGTTGTCCTGGAACTCCAGTCACAATATAAACAGGAGCTTTAGCATTGATACAAGTATTGTTATCTTGATATTCACAAGGAACACTCTCGTTTTGATAAACAGATGCAAGTCTTTCATAAGCATGAACATGAGATTCGATAGCCAAGTCAACTTTTGCATTATACCACAAGTCTTCAAATGCAGTCCTGACAGTAGAAGCATTCATCAAACAGTCTTGGTTATGTCTTTCAATAGGTGGAAAATCCGAATGCAAGTTAACACTAGCTGTCATGTTTGCACTGCAGTAAAGAGGACGATGACCAAAAACAACAAGCCAAGGATACATTTCTTTATCATAAGTCGCTAAATCATTTACGATGAAAGCCTGTTGAGCTGCTTGAAGGTCAGTCCAGTTAATAAATATGAACTCAGTTGAATAAGAGATGAAATGAATTTTTCCTAAGTTGAACGAGTAAAAGAGATTTGAAGAGTTACCGGGCATGTTAAACCGATGATAATAGTGAACAATAGTACTTCCACCTTCATGATTCCCTTCACTCACCATATATGGAACTTGACTAGCAATAGGTTCAATCGCTCTCATGAACTGATCACCGACTTCTCCCATTTCACTATCAAGATCATAAGCAAAGTCTCCATTATGAATGATCGCATCATACCCAACCTTATCTATTTCAAGCCTCAACCGTAACATAGTCACATCAATTTGAAGACCAACTCCAAGATCCCCATAAACCAGCAACCGTGTCAAAGAGTTTTCAGTAAAATTTCTCCTCGCATAAAAATTAAACTCAGAACTCCAGCCATATATTTGAGAGCCGACTCTATAGCGATAAAGCTGTCCAGGAGTCAAGTTCACCATAATCGCCTTGCAAGTATGAAGCTGTCTCTGTAGAATGCTCGGCTTGTTTTTATTGGGAAAAGTTGTCCAGACGCCTGATGCTGAAAAGCGAAATGACGTCACTGGTGATGTTTTAGAAGAAACAGGAGTGTATTGAACGACAGGGTCTGAGGCGATAAGCTCTGCAGCCCATGTAACAGCCATTGACGTGTCATCATCGCATAAGGAAATGTGCACCTGCTCGGGGTTGTATAGAATACTGAAAGCGACGATAGGAAGGGTGAGTAGGAGACTACTGACCATAATTATGTTGTAAAATGTTTTTTTTATATCTTTCTAAATGGAATTTTTTATTACTTGAGAATCTTTTTTCGAGTTGATTGATTTGGAAAGGTTTAAGAGATCTTTATTAAAGATCTGGAATTATATTATTTTATCTATTTACTCAACACCTTAGAGAATAATAAACAGTTAATTAATGGATTTCTCTTCCAGGAAATCTTTTCTTTTTCATAAAAGACTGGAAACAAACTCTGAAATGATCAGGTCCAAGCTAAGTCGAGATCGAATCCACAACCTCTTTCAAAAAGTAGACGTGTTCTACAATCGACTCTCTCCTTCAAACTGCTCTAAAAACATATTAGCAATTAATTCGAATATCGACTCAGAAATCGAAAGTGCAAAAAGCCTTGCGATTCTTCCACTGATCACTACAAGTCGTTCTCAGAAACCAAGTTTAAGTCCATCAAAGCAAAGACTAAATCTTCCATTTTTGACGAATACTCCTTCAAGACTAATGAAGTTTCAAAATGACTCTTTTTCGGAACTTGGCATGTATTCAAAAGTTTCTTTGGCAGGAAAAGAAATGAAATCTTCTCGATTATTGAAGATTGATAAAATTATTTTCAATTGTTCGGGTTTGAAGAGAAAAGTTGTTTTTGATAAGAATAAATTGAAATCTGATCATGCTTCTGAAATAAAAGAAAGGAATAAGCAGTTGAGACCTGGTAAGCAGGATAAACAGCAGAATATGGAGCAGACTATTATTGAAAGATGTAAGAAACACTTTGAAGATATTGAATTAAATGAAGATGATGAAATTAAACTTACGCAAGCACTTAAAAGAGGGAAAAAGATCTGGAAACAGAATCATTTTGCATTTATTAAGACTATTGACAGGTCACTCCGTGGAATAGAAAATCACTAAAAAAACTAATTCAAATAAACCATAATCCTTCTAAACTTCTAACTAATTACTGTGGGACCGCTTCCAATTCCTGTATCAACTTATTGACAACTTCATCCTCCAACATTTCAAGTCCATCTTTCTTCATAATAGCAACTTCAATATTCCTACTTCCACTTTCAACAACTTCCAACAACCCCTTAACCGCAAGTCTAAGTGCATGATCACTTTCCAAATTTTCACTAAAATTTTTTTCCAAGTACTCCATGACACTTTTGCTATTCCTTCCAATAGCATGAGCCCTCCAAGCACTAAAGCTTCCTGAAGGTTCAGTCAAAAAGAGTTTAGGTTGATGATCATTGCCAAAGCCAACAACCAAAGTAGAGACTCCATAAGGCCTCACCCCTCCCTTCTGAGTAAACTCTTGTTGAGTCCTGGCCAGTGACCTTGCGACGTACTCAGCAGATGGAGCTTCATCCATTGAAAGACGGTAACTTTGGCAGTCAACGCGAGCCTTGTCACATAAAACCCTTGCATCAGCAGTGAGCCCGGCGAAAGCGAGGGCGATTCCTTGGTCGAGTCTGTAAATTTTCTTGACTGTGCGCGTGTCTTGCAATTTCGCTGCTGCTTTACGCTCCACTGCTAAAATAACTGCGTCTTTTCCTCGAATACCCACCACACATCGGCCTTTTCTCACAGCTTCCATTGCGTATTCCACTTGGAATAAGTGACCGTCAGGGGAAAAGATTGTGATCGCTGTGTCGTAGGACATTTTATCAGAATGGAAGAGAAAAGTTATTAGCTAAGAGTTGTATGAACCTGGACCTGGAGTTGGTATGGATGGAATTTTGGATTTTTTTGATTTTGAAATGAAGAATTTTCCTGAGGGAAGGTTTCGGGTTATGTTGTAGGATCCTGGACCGGGTCTATTATTTTTATCTTTTTCATTAAAAGTTTGCAAGAATCGTTTTCCCGTTCCAATCTTTGTCGATACATTCTCAATTTTTTTCTCAGGTGAATAACCAGCAGGTCCTGGCCCATGACTCATTATTTTTTGGCTAAGTTTCAGTCCAAATGTAAAGGAAGGAGTTTTATCAAGAATTGAAGGGCAGTACACATTCGACCCTGGGGTGTCTTTGAGTTGTTCTAAAGTTTTTCTTCTCTCGTTTCCGAAACGTGCACTGAAAGAATGACTTAAAGAATGACTTTCATAACTTCCAGGTCCAGGAGTATCTGAGATTAATTCAGGTCTTTTGGACTTGCCTATTGTGTAACCGTTCATAGAGTTGTTATGACTGTCGTAGGCAGCTGGTCCAGGCCCGATTGTTGCGAAAAATAATTCTTGTCTTCTTGAGGTTAGAGCTGCAGCTCCTGAGCTTTTGTTTAGATCAACGGTCTCATATCGTCCAGGTCCAGGAGCGCAGTTCAAAAAGCTATTATCCCTACTACCTTGAAAGCTCCAACTCGGTGCTTCAAATTTCGCGTTACCTTGATCATATTTCCCAGGTCCAGGCGTATTCAACCCAACAAAAATTTCATTTCTTTTAGCCTTTCCAATAGTTCCAGCCAATGACTTATTAACAATGAACCTAGGCGAATACGCTCCAGGTCCTGGAGTTTTCAGATCTTTTTCACTATTTTTTCCTTTAATCGAATATGCAGGAGACGCTACTTTCCCCAGGCCGTTGTAACGGCCTGGCCCTGGAGAAAGAGTTGAAGACCACAGGTCTCCTCTTTTACTAGTTCCAAACTTTCCACCAATAGTTCTTGGAGAGATCATTGAAAAACTTGAAGGTGCTGAAGGAATTGAAAATGATGAAGTATTCAATATTTTCGAAACTTTTAACTTAACTTGTTGTTTTTCTGAAAAATCTGTGGCTTGAGGGATTAACCTGCTGGATAAGCTGAGTTTCATTAAATTTAATTCAAGTTTAATGGGCGGATGGAATAACAGACTTTATTAGACCTGAATAGATTTGAATTAGAGAAACTAAGAAAGAGGAGAATAGGGATCTGGACGTTTTCCTGGAACTTCAGCGTTGGTCATGCCGGCGACGTTGCGGACGTCGTTCATTTCGAAGTTGAGGATGTTTTCTGCTTTCTTTTTCTTCTTATAGAAATAAATACTTGTGGCTAATGCGAGGATCAGAAGAGTGACAAGCAGGAAAAATAAAAGTTTGATGTCTCTTGGAGGCCTGTTTTTCGAGATTGAGACTTCAGTCGGGTCATAAACAACTCTCTTGATAGCACTGTTTGAATTTTTATTGACCATTGCAAGAACATTGATGAATCCCTTGCTTGAAGGTAGCTGAACATCTAAAGTATCAGTTTTAGACACTCCTAAAAACTTGACCTTAGCAAAAGTCGCATGATATAAAATTCCACAAGCAGTTAACAACTGTCCTTCTTCCTTTTCAGTGAAGTAAACACGATAATCAACAGTTTCATTCACAGATTTTCCATTATCATCTACAAGTCCCTGCCAAGAAACTCTGACCTTCTTCTGTTTTTTTAAATCTTTCCATTGAAGAAGTCCTGAATTTCCAGGTTTATAAGGTTTTTTCGCAGTTTCTCCTGATTTGGTAAAAACTGTCATGAACTCATAAACACTAGTCTCTACTTTTTGACCTGAAACAGAAACAGTCAAATAATAACTTCCCAAAGCATGATTCACTGACCCAGCTAAAACTCCATCAATTAACCCAGGAGCGACAATATCAGGAATATCTTGACTTGCAATAGTCCAATTGCTAGAAATTTCTAATTTAAACTGTCCGATGCAAGGAATGACATAAGCATCTAAAGTTCCTTTTTCACTTGTACTGACTTCATAGCGCTTTGAGGAGATTTGGTCATCAAGAATTCCAATATCAGTCGATCCTGTCTTTAAGATGCTTGACTCAGTAGTGCCTGAGCAATGGATTTCAAATTCAATACTTTCACTTTTATTTGAAGGGTAGACCCCGATGTTCAACTGGGTCTTGGGCCCTGTGTGAATGTTGGAGAAGGCGAGATAGGAAATATTTTGAGACTCTTGAGAATAAAGCTCGGTGTAGCTACTTGGGCCGTATTTACTGTCAGAAAATCCTTCTTTCGGCTTCGCTGGGGAGTCCTTTAAAGACTGGAACTTTGTGTAGACTGAAGGCGGCTGACCGATGAACGACTTGATGTAACAGTAAACAAAGTGACCGTGATCTGCTGTGAACTTGAAAATCACTGACTCTTTGCTGTTCCCTGGCACTGAGTAGTACACTGGCAGACCGTCGAGCAGGTAAATGAAACTGTTCTCTGAATGAGCTACAAGGGAAAATGATGAATCTACTAAGTCTGCTTCAATCACGATGTAGAAGGTTCCTACTTTAAACTCGGGACTTGTCTTGTTTATTTGCAAGTTTTGAGTACTTTGAACTGAATATGAACTTAGAAAGAAATTATCCCAGATTAATGACTCGTTTTTGCTCACGAAAATGTTAGCGGATCCGATATATGGTGTGAAGGAAATGAATATGTCTGAAGGATTGAGAATTTCGATTGAAAATACTCGCCATTTTCTGATTGTTACTGTTGATCTCACTGGTGAACCGTCTTGTAAAAGGGTTATTTCGGCCTCGGTTTGAGCTGTTATTGTGTAAACTGCAGGGGAATCTGATGTTTTTACTGCTATTAAATAGGAACAGTATGTGCAAAATTTATCACTTGATGTGGGGATCGTTATTCGATATTTGTCTTTGCTGATGGATGAGCTCCAGGTAAACTTTTCAGGACTTGGAAGGTTCATAATTATATCACCATCCCAAACATACCAAATCCTAACAAAGATCTCAGCATTTCCAAGAGTAACAGAAAGAGAAATGGAAACATCATCCAAAATAGTATTAAAAAACGAGTAATAAACCAAAGAATTCCCAGTTAAGTTCCCATACTGAGGCACTCCAGATACTAACTTGTGAATTTTAGTAGGTCGATTATTAACAAGAATAGTAAAACTACAGTTTCCCCAAAAGTCCTTAACTCCAATAATATAATTTCCCCTCATCGATTGAGAACTAGACTTAAAGTAAGGGTCATCTTTAGTAATAATAATCGAGTCCCCTCCCCATCCATCCGAAGCCCACACGAAATTATCTTGAGTAGGATAATTATCAGAACCTTTATTAACATACAAATCCGGATTCCCATCATTAAGAGGAGTAACCTGCACAGAGAATTCACTTTCATCTTCACTACAATAATAAGAAAAATACACAAATTCCTGAAAACTCGTTGCATAAGTCGGTTCATTTTCCATCAAAACCTGACTTTGATTCGTTTGACTAGTCTGAACAAAGTAACTGCAATTATCAATACAAAAAACCGAAGCCATTAATAAACAAATTCCACTTTTACACCAGTTCCTCAAATCAGCAGCTTTAATCTTAATGACTTCAGTCATCACAGTAGAAACTGATAAAAACTGAGCATTATCCTTAGTAGGTCTGATCCAAGTTGATGAGTTAGAGCTGACATTGTCCTTATCAAAGACATTTAAAAACAAGTCCGGGTCTCCAGTTTCAGGTTGGACTGTGATCTTGAAGTCTCCTGCAACATCAACAAAAGTATAGTAAAAAGCGTATTCTAACTCCGACAAGTTGCCAGCCAAAGGCTGGCCAAGAGTGAGCATAGAAGGCAAGTTATTAAGAGGATGTACCCGAATGATGAAAGTACTGCTGTCGAAGCCATAAACACTGATGAACACATAACAATGTGACTTGTTTCCAAAGACGTATTCGCTGGGAACTCCTGAGCAGATAGGCTTGATTTGGTCCCAGGTGAGTCCAAGTTTCTCGTCTTCGAAGGTGCTAGCTCTGAAGTCGAATTGCGTGATTGAAGGGTGGGTGTTGTTGGGATTTACTGAGATGTACAAGTCGCTGTCCCCTGAAAGGCACGTCAAGCTGATGGTGATGTCTTCTGTTGAGTAATGAACTGGGAACATGAAGTAACTGTACTCTTCTTTTAGGACTATTCCAGTAAATGGAATGTCTTCGCTTAGTAACACTGAACCGTTCCCAATTGAAAAACTGATGACGTAAGTCGCGGATAGGTCAGGAAGAAACTTATCAGCCATGACCAGCACGGCATAAGTACTGTCAAGCAAGAAATCCTCATTACTCGGGTTGATCACGACACTCGTCGACAGATCAGAGTGACTGGTACTTGTTGACTTCCAGTTATAGTAAAAAATCTCTTTTTTCCAGTCAATGTTAGAAATTTTATTAGCCACGTAAAGAGTGAACCTTCCAGTTATCGCTGTCAAGGAAATCGATATTTTTTGTTTAGTGTCTTCTGTGAAGTGAATTGGAAAAGTGTAAATTCGGTAATCTCGATTTGTGTAGTTGTAGACTGTGTCCTTCTGAGGATGTCCTGGGTAGATCTGGATCGTCGTGTTTTTGCTGGGAATGGTTGTTTTGGCCACGATTGAATAGGAAGATGCATAAGTTCCGAAGACAAAAAGATGGTAAACTCCTTTTAAGGAGTCACTGTCAACTCCTTTCACCCATTTGATCTGGTCAGTGTCGACCCCTGCGTTGATTGAGGACTTTTGGTAGTCAATGTACTGGATTGGCTGGTTGAAAGACCCGTAAATGTCGGTGTCTCCGTATATTGGAGTTAACATGAATACCACTTCACTTACAGTTTCGTTGAAAATCATGAATTTGAAGTACTTTTGAGTGTTTTCAGCAACGTTTAATATCGTCGGGATTCCATCTTGCAAAATAATCTCGTCGGTGCTGTTGGTTGTTACCAGAAGATTAAAAGTGGAATAATCTGAGATTCCGTAGACTCCGAATATATAATGACACTTTTTTCCTTTCTTGTTGTTGCAACTTCCAGACTTATGAGCTATTTCAATGCTTTCACTTCCTGAAATATGCTCAGAAGCCCAAAATAACCCTTTTTTCTCTTTTCCTGGACTAATAGTGCATTTTTTTAGCTTGTCCTCGCAAGACTTGCCAAAAAGATCAGGGTTTCCACTTTCAACGATTAAAACAGCAGTGATATTCGCATCTGCATCAGGGTAATCAATATAAAAATAAACCATTGACGATTGGTTGACACAGCCAGTTTGAGGGTTTCCAGGTTCAAGTTTAATAAAGCTGGAGTTTGAAGTGCGAACATTTAAAGTGAAAGTAGAATGTAAAAGTCCATAAATTCCAATAAAATAATTACCAGTCGGTTTTCCAATGTTTTCTCTGTCCACTCCAGTGATGACCAGATTTTCATTTCCACCATGAACTGAAGAAAAGTTATATTGACTCACTGTTGGAAGTCCTCCAGCACTGACATAAATATCAGCATCTCCACTTAGAACTGTTAAACTTATACTCAAGACATCACTGCTGCTCATCACTTGAATCACATAGAAAATCATCTCAGATGTCGCAACTTCTCCTGAAACTGTGACACCTGCCTGGAGTTGATTAGCTTTTGCTTTAGAAACATCGACTAGTAAAGTGAAAGTCGAGTTTTTTTCAGCCATCATTGCTACTCGGAAGACTGTTCCTATTTGGAATTTGCTACTTTTGAATTGAAGGTTGTTGTCCCAGGTGGTTTCTACGGATTCTGAGGTGTCTGATGTCGGCTCTTTGTTTGCACCGATTACTACAAACATTCTTAGCTTGCCTTTTATTTGGCTTGCAGTGATTGTTAATGAATTACCGTCATCGGGCTGAGATAAGTATTGGTAGATCAGCTGGTGACCTTTTTCTACTTGTCCTGATATGGGAAGACCTGGGGTTAGTTGGATTTCGTTTTCCATGGAAGCTGTGATGCCGAACTTGCAGAGGGTGTAGCACATTATGAGAAGGTGATACTCTGAATTTGCCTTGACTTCAGAAGGATTTAAAACAATGCTACCTGAACCCCAGGATATGCTTTTGTAGTCAAAATTATCATAAGTCGGCTTTTTTCCTAGCTTTAAGTACATGTCCGGATCAGAAAAATCAGAAAATGAAGTCAGCGTGAAGACAAGGTCTGAGTTATTCACTGAACCAACATTGAAGGTGTAATATAACTCGGTTCCGAATAAAGCGTCTGAGTCGACTAGAACTGTTTCTCCGTCTTTTAACTCTTTATCTGCTAGTGCTAGCGATAATATCAAAAGAAGTGCAGCCATTATATTGGGATCGATTTCAAGATGATTATGGATTCTAAATAAATTAGGAAAATATAAGAAAGTTTTCTGTGATTTGCGAATAAATGTTGAAGTATTATTTTCTCAAATTATTAGATTTCTAAGATTCATATGATGATGAATTTTAAAGTATTAGTGTGAAAGTTTATCCTGTGATATCTACTTACTCAATTATTATTAGTGCATAAAACCTTCTAATTTCCATTCAAAGTAAGATAAAATTTCACCTTTCTCTATTTCAATTGAAAATTCTAACCCACTTATTCCTCATCCATACCTAAAAACTCCTTATCTATAACTACAAAAACCTTCTAATTCCCTAAAAACTCCGAAAAAATGATCATCCTTCCTTAATTTCTAATTCAAATATCCGATTCAATCCACTTAATCTCTCAATCTCCTAATTCCCTCCACCCTCCTTAAACCCTCATCCCTAACATTTGGCGGCTCCTCCTTCAACCCTCTCTAACCCATCATTCAAAATCCTCAAACCTTCATTATCCCTAACTAAACCCTTCACTTAAACCAAACCCGGAGCTGCGCTGATCTGACCAAAGAGTAAAAAATTATTAATTAAGACCCAAAACTGGGATTCCCAAACTCAAAGCTTGCTGTTTACTGATGAACCTTCCCTTCACCCTAACCCTTTGATCAGCGACTTTCTTTCGGCATGAATAATGAATTTTTTTGTGCCAGTTTCTTTGACGTTTTTTTTCCAAATATTTTTGAATTTTTTTGGCTCGTTCTTCGGAAGGCAAAGTTCCGATCTGCTTGAAAATTTTCACTTTTGGAACTGGTTCTGAAGTCGTTTGAGGCAATTCAAGGTCGGGCTCTGGAAGTTCAAATAATGAAAAATCTGCAGAAGGCTCAGGAATCGTGAAGTTAGAAGACGAGTCTGTTTCTGAAAGACTTTCGAAATATGTGTAGAGTGAATCGTCTGTGATTGCTTGCAGCAGGATTTTATCTGATGCGTCGTCTGAAAAAGATATTGAAAAAAGATTCTTCATTTTATTTATCTTTAAAACATGGAAGAAGACATCATTATTCGTTACAAGTTTTTTTGAATGATGAGGAATTTCGCTGGTTTTAGGTATTTTTAATGGGTTTTGTAAGGATTTAGAAAAAATCTGAATTTTTTTGTGGATTTTGGGTTAAATTGTTAGATCTTCAGAAAATGAAACAGTCAAAATCTTGATTTTTTAAGTATAATAATTTATTTCAAGATAAAATAATCATTCTATTCTCTAAATACATAAATCAAAAGAAAGAAAATTTAAGCTTCCTCAACCATTTAAATAAAATAATCTCTTGTTTCACTGTTGCCCTTTCTGCCCTCGATTATTCATCATGAAGTTAAGAATATCCCTTGTATACTTAATCCTCTTCGACATCTCAGGGTTAGGTTCTTCAAGAGCCTTGTTGATAGGAAGTGTTGTGCGTTCCTTTTTCTTATTAATATAAGTTAAAACCCTGGCTTCACTGGACAAAATAACTTCAGTTTGGTCCTGAAAGCTGACCTGCACATTGCGATTAGCGAATCTAAACAAAATCGCTCTTTTAGCCCTGATCCACTTTTTAACATACCCAGGAACACCCTCCCCCTCAAGACTTTTCCCAACATTATCACAGTCAACATCCAGGTACCCTCGAAAATGCTGAAAAATTGTAAACTTCTTGTAAAGTTCCTTAGGATAATCCTCAAAAGAGTAAACCGCTGAATAGTCCTTTTTATTCGATGCTTTTTCAATATAAAAAAACTTCTTCGCACCAGCAGGCAATAGCAATTTACTGTTATCATTAAAAACGACTCCAGAGTCTCCATTAGAAAGTAAGTACCCGAGTCCATATTTGCTAGAGTAGTCGATCCACTTCTTCACCCAGACAAGGCAGTTTTCTTCAGGAATAGTTGTTGAACTGAGTTTACTATATCGTTCTGTGTGGTTCGTCAGCAGTTTCTTCGACTGCAACAAGTTAGAAGGCACAGGCGCCGTGTCGTGAGAAGGAAGTTCTGGCTTGTAATATGGAAGAGGGTTGAACTTCCTGATAAACGCTTCACTTAAAGGAACTGACAAGGCACTCAAGGGGAGGGTCTTGGGAATTGCCCCCATTTTGAAGAAGTCATGGTCGAGGATCTCTTCAAGTGTCGGGCGACGTGAAGGGTCTAGCTTCAGGATTTGAGTTATTAATGACTTCGCGGAGTCTGATAAAGGAACATGGTCTGGAAAGGTGTAAGCTGTTAGTTTTATCAAGTTGTAGGTTTTTTTCACGTCGTTAGTCTCGAAGGGAGGCTTTCCTACTAGCAGGGTGTACATGATTACTCCTAACGCCCAGATGTCAACTTCGTAACTGTGTCCTTGCTTGCTGTCTAGTACTTCTGGAGCGATGTAGTTAGGAGTACCGCAAACGGTTTTACGCTTTTGACCTTCGAAGTCTAATTTTGAGGCTAAACCGAAGTCTCCTAGTTTTATTTCCATTTTGTCTGAGATGAAGAGGTTACCGATTTTTAAGTCACGATGCATTATTTTTTTGGAGTGAAGGTAAGTCACTGCTGAGATTATTTGAAGCATGTAACTTTGAACTTCAAGCTCGAGAAGTCTTTTACGGCGCCTTAGTAACTCACTTAAGGACTGGTTTTGGCATAACTCGAGAAGAATGTAAACGTTTTCATTGTCCTCGAAAAAATGGTCGAAAGCCACGATGTGCTGGTGTGTGAGTGACTTATGGATTTTTATTTCTGACATGAGTTTTTGCCGTCTTCTGACTTTAACCAGAGTATCTTTCCCAATGATTTTAGCCGCATAATTTCTTCCTGTTTCCATTGAGGCAAACTCATAAACCCGAGCAAATCCTCCTTTGCCAAGGAAGTGTTTTTTTAAATATTTATTCAGAATTTTTTCACCGTTTTCTCGTGTCTGTTCTTCCTCAATAATAAGTCCTTCAGCAATATTCTCTTTAAAGTATTTTGAAGTGGTTCCAGCTGACATTTATTATCAACTGTTAAAGAATTGAAAAGAGAAAAGTTGAAGTTAAATAATGACAAGATTTCAATAAGAAAATATAATCCCAAATTATAATCAACATCCTTAAAAAAAACTTCTAATCAATAACCCTCTAAACCCAGAGCTTTATTCATAAAAAACTAATTCCATTAAACCGCTTCCATAATTACCTCACTTAATTCTCATAAATGTTACTGTTCTATTTCCTCCCCGTAGTCCTCTCACTAGACTGCACCGAAAAGCGAAGTTTTATGATCTCGAATTCATTTTACCCATTCACTCTAGAAGAACTTCCCTACCCATCAACTTTCCTCTCAGAAGTCCTGAGCGATACAATGGTGATTCTACATCACGAGACACACCAAAACGGTTACCTAAAAAAGCTAAACGCTTTTCTATCAACAGCAAGTTCATTCAACACGAGTTCTCTAGCGAATTTAAACCGAGGTATCTACAACAGTGACTCTTTACGTAAATTCGCAGGAGGTCTTTACAATCACTACCTTTACTGGTGGACACTGACAGCCCCAGGGTGTTCAAGTCCAGTTCCAACAGGGACTTTATCATCAAAAATAGAAGACAAGTGGGGAAATTTCACAGCATTTAAAAAGGTCTTCGACAGTGAAAGTCTGAATTTATTTGGAAGTGGGTGGGTCTGGCTTTGTGTGAACACTGAGAGTGAACTTGAGATTAGAACAACTTATTATCAGCTTAATCCAATCATGGAAAGAGATGACGAATGTTACCCGGTACTTGGAAATGATCTTTGGGAACACGCTTATTACTTGAGGTACGGCTCGGATAGAGCACTTTATGTTAAAAGCTTCTGGGACATGGTCGACTGGAGCATTGTTGAAATGTTTTATGATAAATTCGCCAGGAAACAGAAAATTGTTCCTTTTTAGACGATTAGTTTGAATAATTTAGTTGAGAGATCGTGAGGGAAAAGTTAATACTCATTAAAACTGTTAAATTTTGAGGTACTTTGGGTTAAACATGAGAATATACTAACTATGGGCTGTGGTAACTCTAGGGAAGTTGGTGTCGAAGAATCGATTTTGGTTTATGCTGAGGGATGTTTGAACCTCTCGAAAATAGACGTCGATCTGCTCGATATTTCGTTCCGAAAATACAATCACAATGGGGTGGTTAACCAGTCCCAGCTGATTCAAATCAGCCAGAACCTGGGTTTTCGCATCTTAAACAACAAAATTCATATCAATATTCAAAGGTTTTTCAAGGCTTTGCATCAGGATAAAGGTTATCAGTTAAAAGACCTTCTTTTAATCTGCATCCTTTTGGGTAAAGGGAAGGTAAAAAAGAAATCAAGTCTTATATACGAGATCTTCGATGAGCATTTTTCACATCAACTTGAAATCGAGACAATAAAAAAAGAACTTCTTGAAAGGATGTTCCGTCATTCTATTTCAACCCTTCCCCTGTTAGTAGTTGACTCTCAGCTTTCATCCGAAGATAGGTCGAAACACTTCAGAAGACTGAAAAAACTCTCTGAAGTAGTTCCTTTCGCATGTGAAACCTTAGCCAGGTCACTCTGTATTCGAGGAAAAATCATCAGTGTTGAGACTTTCAATGAAGTCTTCAGTGAAAACCCCTCACTCGTCACACCTTCAGGACTTAGGAATTACTTAGAAAAGGCCAGAACAACTTTTAAGAAATCTTTAATAGACGGTGAGTCTGTTTAACTTAGAATAAATAATGAAACCTCAGATCCGGAGCAAGTCTAACCTGCACAGTGCAACTCCGAATTCAACGAAGTCGCCTTCAAAGATCTCCCTTGATTACAACCACTGGAAAACTCGTTTCAACATCCAACAAAAAATCTCTCCAGCAGGTCAAGAAGAGGTCTTTTCCCACCCTTCAGAGAGATATTTACCCCCAACAACCCTTCGAGACTCTCCAACATTAGAAGACCGTCCACGTCCAAAGTCCAAGCCAGCTCCAAAGATGACGACATTAAACTTATCCCCTAAAAAATCCCGAGCATCAGTAAAGCCGGAAAACATGTCATTAGTTCCAAGTCAAATAATAAAAAAAATCCAATGCAAGGTGATAAAGCCTCCATCTCCAAGTAAGCAAGACCCATTGAGTGACTTTATAATAGGAAGCACGATAGGTTCAGGTGCATACGGTGTAGTTAAATACGGGGTAAACAGACACAACGACCAGAAAGTTGCAATAAAAATCTACGAAAAGTCGAAGTTAAACGACTTGATCAGATTAAAAAGTGTTCAAAACGAGATAAAAATCCTTCAAAAGTTAGACCATCCAAACATCGTAAAGCTTTATGTTAAAATCGACACTCCGAAGTACTTGTATATAATTTTAGAGTTCGTTTCAGGACATTCTCTCTCAACCAGTATTAAAAAGAAACCAAGTCGACGTCTTGATGAATTCGAAGCGAATAAGTATTTTAATGAACTTCTTCAAGCGCTTGACTACTGCCACTCAAAAGGAATCACTCATCGAGATATAAAGTTGGAGAACACCCTGGTTGACACTGTGTTTAAAAAGGTGAAACTTATTGATTTTGGCTTCGCGACTTGCTTTGGAAATGATAAAAAAGTTAAGATTTTCTGTGGAACGCCGAGTTATATGGCGCCTGAAATCGTTGCAAGGAAAGAGTACTTAGGACCTCCTGTTGACATCTGGGCCGCTGGGGTCTTGTTGTTCGTCCTGGTCACTGGGAACTTCCCGTTCAGGGGCAGTACTGATAAAGATCTTTATAAAGCGATTTTAAAGGGACATGTGGTGTTTCCTGAATATATCTCTACTCCGGCTAAACAGTTTATTGGGAAAATGCTCACCGTTGACCCCAATAAACGCCCCAGGGCAGCGGATTTACTTAAAGACTCATGGTTTAGAAGCTCTAGTGCCTTTTGTATCTCCATCTCCACCAGTGCTGCTAGAAGGAAGGATAATCAAGCTGATAATCTTCTTAGTTCTGCTCTTGATAACTCACCCAAGTGTAAAATTTTGTCGAATAGCTTCAATTCTCTAGATTTGCAGATGTGCAGTGCTGGGGAAAAAGTGTAGATTTAGTATTTAAAATATAGTTTATTTTATTTCGTGGGGTTTATATTTAGGAATTCTAATATTTAATTTATGATGGGAAATCATGGGGTGCGATGGCTTTTACGTTAGAAATGAAAATAATGAAAAATATTTAATTGGAGAGATAATGATGATTTTTACGTTAGAAATGAAAATAATGAAAAATATTTACCTGGAGAGATGATGATGCTTTTTACGTTAGAAATGAAAATAATGAAAAATATTTAATTGGAGTAGATAATGATGATTTTTACGTTAGAAATGAAAATAATTACTTGGAGAGATAATGATGTTTTTTACGTTAGAAATGAAAATAATGAAAAATATTTACTTGGAGAGAGAATGATGCTTTTTACGTTAAAATTGAAAATAATGAAAATGTTTAATGGAGTAGATAATGATGCTTTTTAATAAAAAAATTTCGAAGCATTATTAAATGTTTTAAGATAAAAGAAATATTTTTCCTTATTCAAAAATCTTTTAAGATAATTTTCCACTCTCCCAAAATCCCAAGAAAAAAAATATTTTAAATCTAACTTTTACCATCATGAAAACTTTTCATAATCTTTCAAATCTCCAACCATAACCAAAACAGAACTTCCAAAATTTCTAAACCCATTACTCTCTATAATCTAAATGGAAGTCCTTCAAAGAGAAATATTTTTTTCCAAGCAAGGCAAGTCAAGTGCCCACAACCACTCCATCCTCTTCAACGGTAAAAAAAGACGTCCAACTTTAAAAGAACTAAACCTGATCGACCCATCCGACACTGAGAGTCTAGAACGTGCAAGAGTCTGCGAAAAGAAAGAAAAAGTCCAAAAGCATCATCGTCCAGACGCATCCTTCCGCTCAGTTTCAAGAGACCAGCGAAGCCACGCCTTCCGAAACAAGACCGATTCTCCAGTAGTCGGTTTATATTCACCTAAATACGACCTGGTCTTCTCAAGAGCCTCTCAAGGTCCAACATTTAAAACTCATTCAAGCAAGCCAAGAAAAATCCGAATGGAAATTCCAAATTGCCTTGATTCAGACCTTCGATGTTCTTTTCCCAAGCATAATCGATGTAAACCGAGAGAAACTTTAACGGTTTCTGAAATCGAGCAAAAAATAAGAAGTCGGAAAAATATTTGTAAAAGTGAACCGAAACCGTTTATTCAAAAAGTTAATTTTGGACTTCAAAGTCCGAGAAAACCTTTTGTTAGTGAAAAAGACCCGCCTGACTCGAAAAGGTTTTCTTATGTTCAGACTACTTCTCTTGTTTTTTCTGGGAATAAAAGGCCTAGATCTGTGATTTTTAAGAAAATGGTCGCTAGGAAAGAACTTATTGATGTCCAGCCTACTGTTGGACCTTATGAGATGAAGGAAGAGTTGGTTAGGCCTAGGACTGATCTTGATGTTCCTTCTTTTAAGTTGATGCAAAGTAGGAAACCTTTACTGCTTAAGGAAAGACTTTTAACTCCTGATTCGCCTTCGTTGGATCGACTTGAAAGGGCCTTTTCGAAGCAAAGTCATGTTAGAGGAGTTAAGCAAATACCGAAAATAGGAACTATGGCGCCTAGGGATGATAGTATGTATAGGACTACTGAAGCATATTCTTTGAATACTTCTAAGTACCTCAAAATCAGCGCGATTGAACTTTGATTTTGTTTATAATTTATTGAGTTAGGATTTTGAAATATAAGGAACAATTAAGATGGGTTTATTAGGATTATGGTTTGAATCATTTATATTTTATTGTTGTTTTTTTGATGGATTACTGGATTACTTGATTTGCATTATATCTTTTATTTATTGTAAAAATGAATGTATCAATACTATTTAGAATTTAATTTTAGTGAGTTTTTGATTCTCTTTTCTCTATCTCTAACAAATAGAGGCTTCAAATTATGTTGAATCTAATTAATAATTAAGTTATGAAAACCTTAGCCTAAGCTAATCATAATACACTAAAATTCATTTAATTCAACGATGGAATTAAGTTGCTCATAAATACAATTACTAAATATAAAATTTAATCTTTGCAAACTTTTAGCCATGATGATATATCATTACTAAAATATCTAAAATACTAGCAAAATTGGTAATATGATAAATTAATCTAAAGTTTTGAATAGGTTCAGTCAAAATATTTCACAACAATTCATCAAAACCAAATAGCAAACATGTTTCATTCCAGATAAATAATCTAGCAGAAAGTGACTAAAATCAAATGTCTGAACAATAAAAATATTCAAATCATATCTTCAGTACATTTACCTCCTATATATTTATTTATAAACGATCATATTAGATTTCATCTCAAATTAACTTGAGTTTAACCAAATGAAAAGATTCAGCATAAACATCACTTTATAAAAATGGGATTTCTTGCAAAAGCCAAAGCTTTAAAAGCTGCCAGACAAAATGATAGTTTGAAGAGTTTTCGTAAAGAACTCGAGAGAAGGTTGAATACTTTCAAGTAAAACCTAATCAGATATATATATTCAAAGTGTCCTCCAATGAAATATGCCTCACTCGAGTTGGAAGGTAGGAAAATGTGGTTACTTGGTTCAACCCCGCGTCACTTTCAATCATCGGGTGATATTTTGAATCAATTAGATAAAATTAATCCTTCAGCTGTTTGTGTGACTGATCTTCATCCAACTTCGTCTTTCGAGTACAGCCATTTTGCAAGTGATTTGGCATTTAAAAACCCTGGGCTTCCATATCAAGACTCTGATTTGATGGTCAAGGGAAAGTTTTTTGATTTCTTTGAAAAACATTATACCAAAAACCTTTATTATTTTCACAATGATTCTGGAACTTTCTTTATGGCTGATCCTTCCACCAAGACATGCGTGAATGACGATGCCCTTTCCGTTGCAAACTGGACTTATTTAGACGAAAACAGTGGTCTTGTGGCAGCAGGAGCTCATCCTTTCATGATTCACGAGGACCTGATCCACTCAATCTCCCTGAAAAGAATGCGAGAAGTCTTTCATTTATCAGTTGAAGAGTTTCAAAGAAGATCCAAATCTTTAGGAGAGACGCCTTTGACCAGGCCTCTTGAGTTACTTCGAAAGTTAACAAACATAATAAAAAGTGAATACATCGAAGAGTTCTACCTGTAAGTCTTATTCAGCAAAAGGACTCAGTACTCAGCAAGTGTCGTTCAAAAAGTAAGTAAAAGTTTCAAACGCACTGCAATAGTTCATTACGGGTTCCACGTCAACCTCTTTGAAAAATTACTTTACTCTCAATTAGAAGACTACCAAGAAATCCTGAAAAGTAAGTATTTTGACGGCACAATTGATGAACTCATTGAAAAAATCGTGATTTTAAGTCACATTGACAGCAATTATATCCGGAAATGGCTTGAAGGAGGACATGACCCTCTTCAACACATGTTCAAGGGACAGTTCAACTACCCAGTCAATGAATTAAAAGCGGCTTTCGACTACTACAACGAGTACTACAAGAAAGTACTAACTAACACCCTGGAAAAAGACATTCATCGCATTGAGTTCTACTCTGAACGAGGAAGACAAGTTGAAAGTTTCGAAAAAACCAAAAAAAAAATCGAAGGCTGTTCTTCTAAGTTCATCATCGGGCGCTACCAAAACAAATACCTGCAAAAAATCAAATTCGACTTGATTTCAAAACAAATTATTCAAAATGTTAAGCAAAGAATCCATCTAGGTACTATTCAAAATGATGAAATCATGGCACTTGAACAGATCAGTAAAGGAGATTACAATAGTTTTAATTTCAATGTTATTATGAAGTTACTTGCAGAAGCCAATTCTCAGTTGAAGATTATGAAATTGCCTCCGCAATTTAGGAAATTTGAAGATCAGATTTACACGAAACTTAGCCTTGAACAGTTTTATACTCAAATGAAAGAATTTAAATTTCCTGAGTTTAAGAAAAATAGTGAACCCATACAGATTGATAAAGATGGAAAACAGTTCATGATTGTTGGACCTGGGGATATGCCGGCGGAACTTAAAGGGAAAAGTATTGAAGAGATTAATAAACTTGGGGTTGAAACGATTTTTGAGAGTCCTTTTGATCATTATAATAAACGACCGATTCCGTTGAGGCAGAAGGAATTGAGGGAATGTTTAAGTCATGCGGAAGATATATTAGGTAAGTAGGAGATTTGGTTATTAGGATATTATGATTCATGGTGGTGAGGAATAAAGTCATAATTTTAGGGAAATGATTGAGTATAATAGTTATAGACTTAATATTTATCTGAAAAAGACCATGGGTATTTCAGATGAATTATTAGTGATGATATCATATCTACTTTATGATAATAGTGAATTGAATATCGATATATTATATAATTTAGGGATAGTTTCAATCAATAGTTTTATCTTTATTAGTATGATATTAGATTGCTGTATCAAGTTTATGATTAAAAATTTTTCTCTAAACATCAAAATACATTTGAACTAGGTATAATTTATCTATCAATCTAATATTCAAATTACTTGAAATGGATTCAGGGTATAAATTTATCCATCTTCAAGCATACTTTGTTCATCTCAAACCCGATGACATCTATTAAAATGGCAAAGTTGACAGAAGACCTGCAAATTTGTGCAGATCACATAAAAGCAGGTGAATTAGTCGCATTTCCAACTGAAACAGTTTATGGTTTAGGAGCGAATGCTTTAAATCCTGAAGCCATTCAGAAGATTTTTTTAGCTAAGAAGCGCCCATTGACTGATCCAGTGATTGTTCATATTTCATCATGGGTGGAAGTAGAGTCTTTGATTAACGAGCCAGATCTTGAGTTGCTTTCTTTAGCCGAGTCTTTAGCAGAGCGCTTCTGGCCGGGCCCGCTTACTCTTGTCCTTCGACGGTCTTCATTGATTTCTGATTATTTGACTGCGGGAACTGATTTTGTTGGTGTTCGTTGTCCAAACCATCCTACAGCTTTATCGCTTATAAACCTTTCTAAGTGTCCTATTGCAGCCCCCAGTGCAAATCTTTTTGCACATGTTTCCCCCACCAGGCCCAGCCATGTGATTGATGATTTTAACAACAGTGATTTTTCGATTCTGGTTTTAGATGGAGGTCCTTGTAGCTTTGGTATCGAATCTACTGTCGCAAAATTTGAAAGGATTGATGGCACTCTGGTCCTTCAGGTATTAAGAAGAGGGGGAATAGACCAAGAGGCACTTCAAGAAGCTCTTCAAGGTAGAGCGAAAGTCAAAGTTCGTCAGAATTTTTCAGGAATAGACTCAAGTCAAGAAGCTCCTGGCCAATTATTGAAGCACTACTCTCCAAATATAGAAACTTATCTCTTAACATCAAATGAAGACCCAATCTTTCTTGACAACAACCAAGACTTACCCCAATCACCTGAAAAAGAACTAGAAAATCTAGGAAATATTGAAGAAACAATCTTAATTCAATTCGGTTCAGACAATTCCAGACCCGGTTTCAAAGCAAGAGTATCTCTAAGCGAAAACAAAAACATTCCCGAAGCAATTCAAAACCTTTACAACTGTCTCCGAATTGCTGAAGGTCTTTCAGGAAAACTCATAGTAATAGAAATCGGTAAACTTGAAGGAGAACACGCTTCAGCCCTATGGGACCGAATATTCAGGGCAACATCCGGAAGAGAAGTGATCCAAAAAGGAAAAAACATATTAAAACTTAACTAATGTATTTAGAAGGGTTCTTTTTTTTTAAAATTTTATGTTTACCCGGAGTCAAAGACAACTGAAGCAAATCAAAAGGGTAGATATTAAAATTTTCACATATTTTCGACACTTCTTCACCAAATAAAAGATGAGAAACAATCTGCTCAATTCTGTCTTCAGGAAATGAAATTGAATGCATTTGAAAATAAGAAGATAAAGACTCAGAATTAAGAAATTCTGAAAACTTTTCAGTGTGTTTCTCGAAGTCTTTCAGTTCTGATGTGAAAAAGTTGAAAGAATTAAGCAAAAAGTCGATTAAGGAGATTTTTGTTGATTTTACCAGTTGCAGGTTGTAGTTGAAGTTCAGTTCTTGCAGAAGGGTGTTTATTTCCACCATGTTTCTTTCATCTGGCCTGAAGTCCTGCCAGATGACTGTCAATTCTTGAATAATTATCACGAAATTCAACTTTTTACGAAGGTAGTTGAAAAACTGTTCAAATGAAACTAATTAAAAGTTACTTGAACCTGACCTGTCGATTCTTTCAAGACTTTGCTTTAGGGAAATCTTTTGTTTTTCGAAATTTAGACTGAATCTCATGCAGAATGAGGAAAAATTACTTTCTTTTGGGTCTTCTGAGGACTTTTCATTGTAAATTTTTAGTCTTGATAACACCCAACTTTGGAACTTTGGATAATTTTTTAAGTCTTTTTCGATTGTTTGGATGAATTGGGCTGTCTCAATGAAAGTGTCTGAGTTTTCATATTTGATAAAGGTTTCAAATAATCTTCTGCAATGAAGAAGGTTTTTTTCTATTATTTTCTCTGGAAATCCTTCGAATCCTAAAAGCTTTTTGGAAAGGATTTGCCAGTTTTGATGGCCCGCAAGGATTTGACTTGTGACTTCATACATGGCAGAAATTTTTTCTTGAGGCTCAGAAAAAAAAGAAAAGAAAGTTTCAGCCAAATGAAACAAAAATCCTGATTTTTCCTGAAATTTCAGAATAGATTCAATAACTTTTTCCTTGATACTAGTCTGAGCAATAATTACTTTTCCAGGCTTCAAACCTGCTAATGGATTATTTGTTAAAACAGGAAAACGGTAAAACGGTAAAGGTAAAGCTAAATTCAATATTGACCAATCAGTCATTGTTTCTTTTGAAATCAACTTAGTAGGCCGATTTAATTCTTCAACTGATTCAAAAAAGTTTTGAAAATCTTTTATCATCCTGGCCTTTTCACGTTTCTGGTCCTTTGCATCGATTATAACACTTTCTAAGTTCCGCAAAAGATGATCCATCGACTGAATCGCCGAAAATCCATGATCAAGTTCAGTTAATTTATCCACTTCCCTTTCTTTTTCATTCAATTCACTCCTAAGTTTCACAATAATTTTCCTCATTTCCTCATTTTGAACAGTAAGCATTTCAATAGACTTCTCACTTTCTCCTGATTTCGCTTTAAAGATTTCATTAACAATTTTCAAGTCTTCCTTTTTGATACTTTTCATCATACTAATAGAAAGTTCATGAGACTTTTCAAGACTTTGAATAGTTTTCATCATTCCCTGACTTGCAGAGTCCAAAATTTTGACAAGAAATCTCGCCAAGTACTCAACAAGAAGAGCCGAATCTTTCCCTCCCTTGCCCTTCACAATCTTAACAAGTTCCTTCGAAAAATGTAAAAACTTACAAGCGAGATTAACAAGTTCATCTTCTAAGCACTCTGCTTTGATTTCATAAAATTCACTATTAAGTTCCGATTGAATATTGAAAAACAAGTTGACTTCATTAGTTTCTTCTTTCCTTTCATAATTTCTTGCAAGGTCATAAAGGTCTAAAAGTTCAAGTTTTAACTTTTTGAGTCCTCTTAATCCTTTTATAAACTTCACAATTTCCTTGTCTCTTTCTTTTTCCCAGTCATTTTCCGCAGATTTTAAAACTGGGTGTTGTTTTTTCAAGGTTTCGCTGATGATTTGTGCTGATTGGTTCAGTCGAGTTTTTGGCTTGTAAGAAAATCGTGATTCTGCCAGTTTACTAAACCTGTCCAGATATCGAGAAGTAGGTCTTAAGTAAAAGTTCCTCTGAACAAGTTTCGATGAATTTGTGTGTTTTGTTGTTTTTGGATTCTCGAATAATTCTGACTTATTCCTGGTTTTCGGTTTCGAGTCTAGAAGTGAATGAACTTCTTGAAAAGTTTTTTCAATTGACTCCTGAAGGTCGATTTGTAAGTTTTTCATATTTTACTTAAGTTTTTCTTTAGGGGATAATGAAATTTTCCAGCTTTTTATGAATGGACTTTTTTGGTATTTTTCTGAGATTGTTGATTGTTTTGGCTTCTTCTCGGGAAGGGTTAAGTTGGTTGAAGCTGCTGAACTGTCAGGCTCCAGTGACATGATTCGCCCTCTGCCGTATTTTTGACTGTAAAAAATTTCTTTTTTACGTTTTTTTTCACCTTGAATTCGAGTTTCTTTTACTTCCTGACTTGAACTTTTTTCTTTGACAGTCTTGATTCGGGATGGCTTGGATTCGTTAAAAGTTATTTTTATTCGTTTTGGAGAGTCAGTGATTCGAGGGATTCGAGACTTGGGAATCGATGGTAAAGAACTTCGGTTTGAGTCTTTGTGAGGCGATGACAGGGAAGAAGGGAGGAAAAATGAAGAGATTTCTTCATAACTTTTATAAGATTTCAGAAGATTTTCATTTGTTTTTGGAGTTTCTTTTGATATCATGAAGTCTCGAAGCCTTAGCTGTTCTTCAAGAAACTTTATATACATGTCTTTCTGCTCTATAACTAATTTATTAGAAGATGCTTGTCCTCGGAAGTCTAAGGAGTTCATCATCATAGTGTGGTTTTTCAGCTCTAGTTTCAACTGGGCAAGCGAACTATCATCAGCTCCAGAATTGATCCAGGTAGTCTCCATATCATTTCTCTTAAATTCAAGTTTTTCTAGTTTTTTATTATTTTCAATTTCCTCACTTTCAAGAGCAATTATTTGTTTTCTAACTTTCTCAATCTCACATTGAGTAGAATTTTTTACTTTAGGGCTAGCATCAGAATTCTTAAAAAGTTGAGTCTGCAATTCAAACATTTTAAATCCTAAACTCGCGATTTTTTCTTTATTTAAATAAATACTTTTCCTAAGATCAGCTTCTTCCTTGAAGTGTTCATTGATAATAATAAGAAAATTATCTATTTTCGGTCCTGAAGTAATTTTATTCCCAAGTTGATCTCGAAGACTTTTTACTTCATTTTTGAGTTTATTGATAATTTCAGAGTATTTAGAAATATGTTCCTGAACATTGATCACATTTTTTCTTGCTTTGGACTTAATAGTCTTGGCTCTGTTCGCATAAGCCAGGGTGTTAATAGTATCTTCATAATTATAAAAAGCAGGAGAAATGCAAGTAATCATGACAGTTCTACAGTTCCCTCCCAACGAGTCCTTCAAAAGTCGAGTCAATTTCGAATCACGATAAGGCACATGAGGCTTGGAGCTACGAGTGGCAGACTCCGCAAGAGCATTGATGCAATTAGCAAGAGAAAGCAAAGACCTGTTGATATTCGCTCCTTCAAAAAGCCTGAGTCCTTTATTTTTCGTTTTTGAGGCCCTTTCAGATCCAGCTAAGTCGACAAGGCTGAGTTTTCCATACAAAATTTCATTATTTTCAGTTTTTACCCGTTCTCTCGCTTCCACGTTGATTGTAAGGACAGCGTGTGACCTGCTTGAAACTTGATTCGCCTTTGTAGGCTCGGAGACCCTCCTGGTAGTTCCCAAGGTGATGATTTCACTGACATCATCAATAGACGCTACTATTTTTTCAGTCAGTCCAGCGACAGTCACTCCTTTCGTAGGGTCTTCCCTGATATCAAGGCAATCATGACTTGGATTTAATAAATCTCGAATATTTTCATTGTATATCTCAAGGAAACCGACTGAGACTTTAAATTCTTTTTCTTTTTTAACCTTTTCTAAATCGTCATAAATCAACAATAAGGTCTGGAAAATAAGGCCAGGGTCGTCAGGCTCTCCGATCATTGTGAAAGACTTTCCACTGCCTGTTGGACCATATGCGAAAACTGAAGAGTTGTACCCGTTCAATGTACCTTCTATTAAAAATTCGCAGGTTGACATGAACACTTCGAATTGACTGCTTGTTTCGGAAAGAACTACGTCGAACTCGTAGTGCTTGTCCTTACCACGTTGACGAGACCATTCAGAATTAACGTGATTTGAAACTTTATCATAAAGAACCAGCCAGTTTTTATCTAAAACATGAACAGCCTTAGCAATCCCTGCACTTTTTTCTTGCTGAGTCAGAGGTCTGACACGAACAGCAACAATCATTTTGTTAATGAAGAGTTTTTCGTTGACTTTTTCATCATTTTGCATAATATTATTAGTTTAGTTCTCGACACGATTTTCAATCGACTTTGACAATCTAAAAACGACTTCTCGTTTAAGTCTTAAAATTCGTGAATTTTCAATTTCCTGCTTTTTAAATCTTTTTCGATCATTTGAGATCTGTTGGCAAAGATGAACCATGTACACCAAGTGACTTTCACCAGAGTTGAAAAACGAGTCAACTTTCAATTCAAAGGCTTCAGAATCTGAAAAAGGACTCATTCCAGAAACCAAAGAAAACAATTCCACCAAAGGAGGGTCAGGGTCTCCTTCAGTTGTTTTATTCGAATAAGCCTCAATCAACCTGTCACAAGGCTTTTCCCTACGAAGCCTTTCATCAACTTCTTCAATCATCGCTAAAGCGAGTTTTTCTTTCAAATTTTTATTTTCCTCTGAAAGAGAAGAGATTTTTTTGTCCATGTTCAGAGCTTCTTCTTTGAATTCTTGAATTATTTCAGATTGACTTAGTTTTTTTAATGGAATTTGAAGAGATTTTCTTGTTGAAATAAAAGATTCAAGCATTTCTTGTTCTTTTAAAAAGTTGGACTCTTGAAGATCTGATGTTTTTGATCGGTGCTGGAGAAACTGTGATAAAATCTCGAAGCAAGAATCTTCTTTTGGGCTTGATTCGAATTTTGAGAAAGGGTTTGAAAGTGGAGAAGGCTTCGGTGATGGCTTTGATTCTGGCTTGGGTTTGGTTGAGAAAAGTTTAGACTGTGGGTCGGACTTTAGAAGTTTTTCGGGTTTTTGGAACTGGGGCTTGTTGTCAGGAGTGTCTGAGGGTTTTGAGGAATGGGTCAGGTACATTTGGGCGATTTCTTTTGCTGTTTTGTTTTGGTGTTTGGGGATTAGGAGGGAGAGCTTTTTGCTTTGCATTATTGAATGGAGAAAATATATAAAAATTACTTCTCAATCTACCTTATCTAAATTGAATGAACTGCATCAATGAAAATAGCAAGTTTATCAGGACTACAATCAGGATAAATGCCATGTCCAAGATTAGCAATATACCCATTCTTCCCCCCAATCCTAGCCATCTCTAAAGCCCTTTCCCTCAAATTTTCATCAGATGCATAAAGAAGAGCAGGGTCAAGATTTCCCTGAATAGCTTTTCCATACCGACCTGCAAGTTCCATAGCACTTTGCAAGTCAACAGTCCAATCAACCCCCACAACATCAAATTGAGTTTTCATAAATTCTTCTAAAACAAACCCAGCATCTTTAGGAAAAACAATCAAAGGCACTTCAAGTCGAGGGTACTCTTTAAACTTTTCCTTTAAAACCCTTGAAATCCTATCCAAATAAGGCCAAATAAACTCCAAAAAGTCTTTTTTCCCTAAAAGTCCCGCATGAGATTCAAAGACCTGCAAAATCTGAGCACCTGCCGAGATCTGCGCAATTAAAAACTGACAGACGACTTCAGTGATCATATCCAAAAGTCTTTTACTTTCTTCAGGATAAGCAAAAAGCCACTTTCTGGACTTAGTAAAAGCATTAGACGAGCCACCTTCAATCATATAAGTAAAAAGAGTAAAAGGTCCGCCAGTAAAGCCGATGATTGGCACGTGTCCCTGAAGTGAATGTCGAGTAAGATAAAGAGAATCCAAGTATTTTTCAAAGGCAGTCAACGGGTCAGGCATCACAAGTCTCGAAAGGTCTTCAGGGGAAACAAGGGGACTGGGAAAAGTTGGACCTTTTCCTGCAAGCATCTGGACTTCCAGACCCATGAACTGAGGAACTACTAAAATGTCTGAAAAAATTATTGCACTGTCTAAATCGAAACGACGAAGAGGCTGAAGAGTCACTTCGCAGGCTAGAGATGGAGTTGTGCAGATCTCGAAAAAATCATGAGACTTTTTCACTTCTAGAAACTCGGGTAAGTATCTACCTGCTTGCCGCATCACCCATACTGGAACACGGTCTACTGGCTTTCTGAATGAGGCCTCTATTAGACGAGAGTTTTTCATTGATGGGAAGTTATCGTTTAGGACTGATGGGTATTCTTTTGTTGGAACGCGAGGAGGGATGTCTTGGGCAACTTTCAGGTCCATTTATAAAGAATTACCATCTAACACCTGGAAAGCGCTGAATCTTTCACAACTAATAAAAATAAATGGCAGCCCTTCAATACGTGAACTCCAAGGCAGAGCTAGTCCGAAAGGCACAAGCATTGAACCTGAATCTGACAGCGGCGAAAGGTCTTCAAGACGTGCTGCGGACAAATTTAGGTCCAAGAGGAACTTTGAAGATGTTAGTGGGAGGAGCGGGTCAAATCAAGCTAACAAAAGACGGAAACATTTTGCTTAAAGAAATGCAGATTCAACACCCGACAGCTGCCATGATCGCCCGCGCATCGACTGCCCAGGATGAAATAGTTGGAGACGGCACCACGTCCAACGTTTTGTTCATTGGCGAGTTGATGAGACAAGCTGAGCGGTTCTTAGGAGAAGGTGTACATCCCAGGGTGCTAGCCGACGGTTTCGACAAAGCCCGAGAAGTAGCTCTTCGCGTTCTTCAATCATTCAAACAAGACAAAGAAGTAGACCGTGAGCTTCTGATCAACGTGGCTCGTTCAAGTCTCAGCACAAAGTTAATTCCAGAGATGGCTCGTCAACTGACCGAAATCGTAACAGACGCAGTTCTCGCAATAAGACAACCCGAGAAATCAATCGACTTGCACATGGTCGAAATCATGCACATGCCACATAAAATGAACTCCGACACCCGACTGGTGAAAGGACTAGTCCTTGATCACGGTTCTCGTCACCCCGACACTTTAACCAAAGCAAAAAATTGTTACGTTCTTTGTTGCAACATCAACTTAGAATACGAAAAAACTGAAGTCAACTCTCAGTTTTTCTACAATTCCGCAGAACAAAGGGAAAAACTTCAGGCCTCTGAAAGAAAAATGATTGATGAAAGAGTTGAAAAAATCATTGCCTTGAAGAAAAAGGTTTGTGATGGAACTGATAAGAACTTCATCGTCATTAATCAAAAAGGTGTCGACCCTGTTTCACTTGACATGCTCGCTAAGGAAAATATTGTCGCACTTAGAAGAGCGAAGAGGAGAAATATGGAAAGAATTCCTTTGGCCTGTGGAGGAAACGCTGTTAATTCCGCTGATGATCTCACTGAAGCTGATCTTGGATGGGCTGGATCGTTTTCAGAGATTTCTCTTGGAGATGATAAATTCACCTTCTTGGAAGATGTGCCGAATACTTTTTCTGTCACTATTTTGATCAAGGGGCAAAATGAACATACTATCAATCAGTTAAAAGATGCTGTCAGAGATGGACTTAGAGCAGTTTATAATACTATTCAGGATAAGGCTGTCGTTCCTGGAGCTGGAGCTTTTGAAATCGCGGTTAGTGTCGAATTGAAAAGGGAACTTAAGAATATTAAGGGAAAGGCTCGACTTGGAGCTGATGCCTTTGCTGATGCTATTTTAGTTATTCCGAGAACTTTGGCTGAGAACTCTGGACTTGATAGTCAGGAAGTATTGTTAAAATTGATTTCTGAGTATGAGCAGCATGGAGTTCCAGTCGGGGTAAACATAAATGACGAGTCACCAATAAGTCCAGCAAGTGAAGGAATCTACGATAATTATTGCGTGAAGCAACAATTTTTACAGCTAGCTCCAGTCCTAGCCCAGCAGTTGCTCCTAGTAGACGAAGTAATGCGAGCAGGTAAGCAAATGGGTGGAGGTAATTAGATAACTCTAATAAAGATTAGTCCTTTTCACAAGAATCTCCAACGACAAGCTTGCAAGGAACATCAAATTCAAAAAGTTGAGGTTTTTTGACAGGTTTAACATTAAAGCTCTGCAGCTGTTCCTTGATGATCCTCAACTTGTACTTCCCGTCCTGCATCAAATCAGCCCTCATGACTTCAGTCGTGATCCACTCTCGAGCCTGGTCCAAATCAAAGACAATTGAAGAGATCTTAACCGGGTCCTCCTCAAGTCTATGCTTTAAAATATCTGTCTTGAAAGAAGACCTCATCTCAACATAAGTCTTCCTGTCACCAACAAACTTCTTTCTAAGAGTTTTAAGAAGTCTTCGATAAACAGCTATGGATGGGTTAAACATTAATAAATGAGAAAAGGTTGGATCATGACCACACGACTCGGCTTAAGCTTTGAGGAAAAGGCTTTTGAAGAATTTTGGAAGTTTTTTAGACAGGAAGAGAGAAAAGTGAAACTTGGACCTTTTCATGGCCCCTGGGAAATGAAGTATCGGTTACCACCTGGACAAGATTTAAGAAAAAGGAAGAAAGACCTTGCAAGGAGAAAAGACGATATTCAGATTAGGGATGTTATAGGAAAAATATTTTACAAGAAAAAACTGAGATTTCCGATTGGAGAGACTTCTTTACTTGGATGGGTAAGAAAACCAAAGGATTAGATAATAGTTCCTCGATCTCAATAAATGGTAGAAAGTAAAGACAATGTCAAAGTAGCTGTTAGAGTAAGGCCATTAAACGAAAAAGAAATATCAGAAGGCGGTAAAAAGTGTCTTCGTGTTTCTGATAATTTCCAAACTATTCTTATCAGTGATCAAAAATCTTTTACTTATGATTATGTCGCTGATGAAGGCACTTCTCAAGAAAAATTATTCGAAATGGTCGGAAGGCCGATTGCCAGTGCTTGCATGAGTGGATACAACGGGACTATTTTCGCTTATGGACAAACAGGCTCAGGTAAGACTTTCACAATTCAAGGATCAGGCGCGGAGGACATAAGTCCTGACTCGAGCCTTTACCTGTTCCGAGGAGTCCTTCCACGTTGTTTCGAGTACATCTTCGGAAGTATCACATCAGCAGTGAAGTCATCTAAAATAGAGTTCTTAGTAAAGTGCTCTTATCTTGAGATCTATCAAGAACAGATCAACGACTTACTCGACCCCAACCCTCACAACCTTCAGATGAGGGAAGATATGAAAAAAGGAGTCTATGTTGAAGGCCTCATTGAACAACCATGTAGAAATCTGCTTCAAACTTATGGACTGTTAAAATCTGGAGCTAGAAATAGACATGTCAGTTCAACGACTATGAATAAGGAAAGCTCGAGAAGTCACTCTGTTTTTACTGTTAATATTGAAAGTAGAAGTGATTTTGATGGACTTACAAATTTTAAGTCTAGTAGGTTTAACTTGATTGACTTGGCTGGAAGTGAAAGGCAAAAAACGACCGCTTGTCTTGGGGAAAGGTTGAAAGAAGCGGGGATGATTAATAAGTCTTTGTCTGCGCTCGGTAATGTTATTAACTCGCTGGTTGAAGTTTCAGAAGGTAGACCTCGGCACATTCCATATCGAGACTCAAAGCTAACCTTTTTATTAAGAGACTCACTCGGAGGCAACGCCCGAACTTTTATAATCGCAAACGTATCCCCAGCACTTTCCACCTTATCAGAAACCTTATCAACTCTAAAGTTCGCCCAAAGGGCGAAACTAATCCGAAACTCCGCAGTGATAAACGAAGACACTTCAGGAACAGTCCTACTTCTAAAAGGAGAAATCCGAAGACTAAAGGAAGAACTAGAAAACGTAAGACAAATCGCAGAACTCGCAGTAAACAAATGCCCAAAATGTGCAGGGGTCGAGTTAGACCTTCCTAAACTAGTCAGCACTTTTGAAAAGAACTTGGAAGTCGAGACTTTGCTTGAAAATAACCTGAAACTCAGAATTGAAGGCGAAAAAGAATGGCAAAAAATGCTAAATGACAGAGACAACACCATTCAAAACCTTAAAAATCTTGTCAATCAACTGGAAAGTCGAGCGGCTCATGATAAAATGATTCTTAAGTTCAGAAACAGCACCATTGAAAAAATCAGTCAAGGCCAAAGCGCATTTCAAGAAGTGATGGAAGAGGTGCAGGTCTTAAGAGAATTACTTGAAAATAACCCGGTTGTTGCTAAACTCACTGCTGAGAATAAAATGCTTTATGAGGAAATTAATGAACTTAGAGCTGAAATTGAAAGTGCTTTTGCTTCTACTAGACAGGAAAATACTCGTTTGAAGGAATTTACTGAAAGGCTTTGTGATGGACTTAAAAATAGCTGTCTGGAGAGGGAAAAGGTTAAAAGTGTGTTTAAAGAGGTGCTGATGGGAAAAGATCTTGACTTGATTTTTCAGGGATTTGAAGAAAAATATGAAAGTCAGATAGAACAAATGAAGAAAAAAATTGAAGAGCTAAATGAAAAAATCAAAGAATTTCAGAGTATGCCTGATAATCACTTTAGTCAAAATCAACATCAAAATTTAGAAAATTGCTTTAGGTTTGAGAAAGAAATTGAAGAATTGAAACTTAAACTTGTCAATGAAACTCAAGTTAAGGAGAAGTTGTATGTGGAAAAAATATCTTTAGAGAAATCTGTGGAGGGTTTGAATGCGAAAGTCGCTGAACTTTTAACTTGCACTGAAAAGTGCTGCATCCTCGAAAGCCAACTCGAAATATCCCGTCAGCAATACGAAGAAAAAGAGCGAGAACACCTCCTAGCAACACAAGAAATCGATAACCTAACCGAAAGTGCAGAGTACCTAAAAAACGAGATAAATGCTCTAACAACCCAAATAACAATCACATCTGAAAAATCATTAACCCTTCATCACAACCTCTCCATTCTCGAGAAGCTTTCGCAAGACCAGTCAGAAATAATAAAATCCCTTCAAGACCCAACAGGAAACAAGACATTAGCTTTGGCCCTATCAGAGCGCGACGACTACAAAAAGCGTGTCCTCGACCTTGAACAAGACCTGAACTCCTTAAAAAAGTCTTACAACGAACTAAGCACTTCTTATTCTCACCTTCTTAAAACTCAAGAAGCCTCTCAACTCGACTTAAAATCAGCGAGTTTCACACTTGGACAAATAAAAGAAAAATTGATGGAAAAAGAGAAAAATCTTGCAGAATCTCAAGAAAATGAACAAAGTCTTGATGAAGAAGTTCAAAGGTTAAAAGAAATCATTGAAAGGGAGAAGCTTCACTCAGATATCTTGAAGGAAAGAATGATGAAAAAACATAATGAAGCTCTACAAAAGCTCGCAATAGAAAAAACTGAACTGGTGAAAGAACTTGATATCATTAAATGTCAAAATTTCAAACTTGCCTTTGAAATCAATGAAGGAAAAAACAGAGAAAATAACACTGCTGAACGACTTGCAAAAGAAATAAAGAAAAATGAAAGAATCAATGATGAGGTCATTGAAACTCGAGTTCTTCTTGAAAAAAATAAAAAAGACTCAATTGTTGAAAAGGAAATAATTCAAGTTCTTCTTCGAGAAACTCAAGAAAAAAATGAAAAACTTCTCGTTCAGGTTGAAGAAAGTTTAAAAGAAAAACAGAAAATGTTAGAAAAAACTCGGGATTTCGATCAACTTGTCATAAAAAACAACCTTCTTCAGTCTTCTATCGAATCTCTTTCAGACCAACTCGAAGTCGAAAAATCCGAATCTCAAAAAGCGAATATCCTTAAAAAAGAAGTCGAAAACTTCAAGGAAAAAACAGAAGAACTGCTAAAAATCTCAGAAACCGACAAAAAAAACCTGAAACTCGCTCTTCAAAAAACTGAGAAAGAAAAACGCGAAATCCAAGAAAAACTTGAAAATCTTTTCAAGGAAAAAGAAAAACTTTCAGAAGAAGTTCAACAAATTTCTTGTGAAAAGGAAAATCTTCTTATTGAAGACCAGCTGCTTAGACTAGAAAAGGAAAACCTTGGCTCAGAAGTCAAACATCTTTCTTCAGATAAAGAAAAACTCATCAAAAACCTGGAAAACTTGCAAGGAGACTTATCTGACCTTAGAAAAAAACTTGAAGAAAGCAAAAAATCAATCTCACGACTTGAAACTGAAAAAAAATCACTGAGCGAGCAGCTCAGTGCTGAAAAAGTTGAAACTGAAGATTTGGAACAGAAGTTAAAATCCTTAGAAACCCTTCTGGACTCTTTAGAAAAGTCAAAAGAATTCGTTGTTGGAGAAAAAGAACAACTTCAAACTATTTACTTCCAGTCGATTGAGTCAGTTAAAAAAATCGAGGACTCTTTAAAACTCGCCAATAATGAACTGGAAAAAGAAAAAAATAAGAACAAGGCTCTTACTATCGACTATCAATGTGTCAAAGTCGCTCAAGAAGAACTACTTAAAAAATTCAATAATCACCTTGCAAAGTACTCTGAACTTGAAGAAAAATGGAAAAAAGACTCTGAAAAAATTTGCGATTTTGAAGCGAAAAACGCGAAATTAATAGAAAAAAATCAAGAGTTTCATGAGAAAATTTTGGAAAATGAAGAAATTATTCAAGAACTCAGAAATAAAGAAAAAAATTTCACTGGTCAACAAAAATGTTTTCAGGAAAATCTGGAAATTCTAAAGGAAAAAAGCAGGAAGCACTTAAAAGAACAGGTCGAAGCTGCTGAAAGTCAAGTTTTTGAATATGAAGAACGACTTAAATCTGCTGAGTTTGAAAACCAGGCGAAAATCAAAGAATTAGAAGCAAAACATTCAGAGCAAGTTAAAAACTTTATTTTCGACTTAAAAACCTTAGAAAAAAAACTCGCTGATTCCCGAAAAGAATTCCAGATTCTCGAGCAGGACCTTCGAAAAAGCCAGGAAATCAATGAAAACTGTTCAGATGTCCAAAAAGAACTTCAAAACTTGAAAAATGACTTGAAAAACTCAGTCCAAAAGAACAGAGAACTCTTCCAAGTCATTGAAGAAAAGAACAAAAAACACAAAGAACAAGAAATCCTTTGTATCAACCTTTTAAACGAACAGGAACAATGCAAGATTCAGGCTGACCTCCTCTTTACTCAGGTAGAAGAACTGAAAAAGACCTTGAAGAGTATGACGACTGTTTGTGAAGAAGGAAAAATCACGAATTTTAAACTCAGCAATGAAAACAAAGACCTTAAATTCGCTTTAGAACAGGCGAATAAAGAAAAAAAACAGGTGCTCAGCCAGTTAGAACTGAAAAATTTACTTGTTGAAGAACTGGAAAAGCAGAAATCACTGGAAAAAGAAAAAATACAGACACTTGAAAAAAGCTTCTTGGAAGTCAGTGAAGAGTTTTTAATAGAAAAACAGAAAAGTGCTCCTTTTGAAGAAGAAATCATGGAACTTAAGCAAAAACTGCAAAAATCACATGAAAACTTTGAAAGAACTCAAGAAGAATACAGGAAAAACGTTCAAGACTTACTCGAAAAACAAAAAAAAATGGAAGATAAGTCTTCAGGACAGTCAAAAATCATCCAAAACTACTCCGAGTCCTTAAAAGCTCTAGAAAACTCTCTAAAAGCTTCAGAAGACTGCAAAAATTCTCTCTACTCTCAGCTAGAGCATCAAAAAGTCCAAGAAAACGTTCAAATCCTTGAAATCTCTTCATTAAAATCCCAAGTGTCACTTTTAACTGAACAACAAAATAAACAATTAGGTGAATTTTCAAGGGTTCGACAAGAACTTCAGGAAAGTCATAAAAAAATTAAGGAATCTTCGATTTTGCAGGGAAAACTTCAGCAAAAAATTGAAAGTTTAGAGAAAGAATCGACGGAAATGCTGACTTCCATCAATTTCAGTAAAACTGAACTGGCTTTTGCACAGGATGAACTTGAAAAGTCGAGATCTGAGGTTGCAAGGCTTAAGGAAGAGATCAAACAGAAGATGGACTTTGTGAGAGGAACATCGGCGCTTGGAAGTGATTTGAATGACTGGCAAAGGCAGGTTGAAGGAAAAAATTCAATAATTCAGCAGTTGAGACAGGAATTGGATTTGCTGAAGATGGATATGCAGCAAAGTAATAATGATAAGTATCATGAAAAACAGTGTGAGTACCTAACCAAACTTCTCAAGACCAAAGAAAAAGAACTAAACGACCTAAAAAGCAAAGGTTTCAGCGAACTTGAAACTTCATTCGACCTAAAAAGAAAAGAAGCAGAACTCGAAAGAAAAAAGCACGAAGCCGCACAAACAGAACTAACCCAAGTAAAAGAAAACCTTCTTCAAAGCCTAGATGCCCGAGAAGAGCTAATGACCGAGTTAAAAACAATCCGCGACAACGAGTCACGCATAAAAAGAGACTTCACAGAGACAAGGGCGATGAACTCTCAACTAAAAGAAGACAACCTGCGAATGTTAAAAGAAATCACTAAAATCAACGAAGACTTTCTGAAAGTCACTGAAAAAAACTACTGGGAAGTTGAACCTGCTGACAGACAAAACTGGAAAATTAAGAAACTCGAGGAAAATATCGTCGGACTTGAAAATCAAGTAAAGGCAAAAACTGGAGAACTGGAAAAATGCAATCGGATTTTAACTGATATGAAGAAAAAGAGCAGTGATGAAGGATATTTTAAGAAGGAAATTGAAAAACAGGCTGAAGAAATCAATTGTCTTAATGAAGGACTCTCGAAAATCACTCAGTTTGTGTTTTCTTTAGTCAGTCCTGACCCTGAAGACACCTGTGTCGTTGAAAGCACTTTAAAAGCTATTAAAAAAATATATGCTGACTCTCAGAGAGATAATAAAGGAAAAGTGCTTAAAAGACAGGAATCTGGGAATATCAAAGTAAATATTCCAATGAGTTCAGCAAGTGAAAAATCGCTACGAGTTCAGTCTCCAGGTCTGAGACAAAAGAAATTTAAATGATTTTGAATCCATTTTCCATCTTCCAAAATTTCTAAAATTTTCCCAAACACTTAAAACTTTGTAACTTTTTCGTCATTTACCAAAATTAACTCCTTCAAAAAAAATCACGATCATCTTCTTAAAACACCCTAAAGTCTCAATAAAATTAAATCCCTTATCTTATATAAACACACTTGATTCATACTTTAATATGAATGGATGGATTCTAATGTCATATAATTCTAATGATCGACCGTAAGATGATTACTTTCATCGGATGTGCAATGACTCACCTGGTGATAGGAACAATCTACTGCACAGGCAACATCATGCCTTATGTAGCGTCGTACGTCGGGTCTCAGTCAGGATACATTTCGATAAAATCCATGACAATAGTCTTTTACATCTGCATCTTGTCCTGGAGTGTTTCTTTCCAGCCAGCAGCCTTCATCCAAACAAGATTCAGTCCAAAAAAGTAACAAAAAAGTAGGTCAATATACATCGGGTGCATTCTTTACATAATAGTCGTCTTCATCACAGCGGCTCTTAAAACAAGAATCGCGATTATCGTCGTATATGGAGTCGTTCTTGGAATAGCTTCTGGATTTGCAGTAACTTTTAAATAGTACGCTCCATCACTAATGACTGCTATCAACTGCTACCCTGATAAAAAAGGAATAGTCACTGGAATCATCATTGGGTGCTTTGCTTTAGGTTCTTTTATTTTCAACTTTGTTGCTACTGCTGTGGTTAACCCGGAGAACAAGAAGCCTTTACTTACAAAGAAAATCAACGGGCTAGATGAGAAGTTTTTCGATACAGACGTTTCTGATAATGTTCCTCGAATGTTTTTAGTCCTTGCAAGTATTTACACTGCTATTCTCATCCCAGCGCTATTTATGATAAAAGACATTGAAAAGCCAAAAGACACCAAAGCGGCTTTACCTGCAGTAAGCAGTCCAAAAGAAGACAATCATTTAAAAGTCAAAGACGATATTCATGAAGAGTCCTCTCGAGAACATTCAGAAGTCAGTTCAAGAATGCACAGTGAACATGAACATGAAGAAGAGAAAAAACAAGACAATGAGAATCAATCTGTGAAAACTAAAGGAGAAGGAGCGAATCCTGAGTTAAACTTGACCTTAGCTCAGTGTTTCAAGACTAGACAATTGTATCAGATTTTCTTCGCGACGATGTTTTCAGGTACTGCAGGAATGTTCGCCATTGCGAGTTTCAAGACGATTGGACTTCAGTATGGCTTTGAAGACAGCTTTTTAACCATTGTTGGATCTCTTGGGTCGATCATGAATGGGACGAATAGACCGTTTTGGGGGTACTTGTTTGATAGAAAGAGTTACAGATTTGCTTATATGATTATCTGCATTATTCAGATAGCGATTTGCTTCTCTTTTCCAGGGGTTAATAAGTTCAAGCCGTCGTTTTTGATTTGGCTTTGCATTCTTTTTTCTTGCTCTGGAGGGACCTTCACACAACTTGCACCTATTGCTGTTAGAATTTATGGAAAAGCCGTGGGGGTTAAGGTTTATCCTTATTTTATACTTGCCATGGGATTTGCTAGCATGTGTGTTTACTTTATACAGGTTTATGTTGTGTTGTATGTTGACAATAGCACTTTCTTTTATATACTTGGAGGACTTAGTTTCATTTCTTTGGTATCGAATTGCTTTTTCAATGAGAAAATTAATTGGAAGGGATAAAATTAGTTAATTAGGTTTAGGATTGAAGTAAGAACTTATTTTGTTTGATTGTTTGATTGTTTGATTTGTTTATATTTAGCGAATTCAAGTTGATATTTTTATGAAAAATGAAATTTGAATTATAGTGATGAAATTTAATATCTAATAAGATTTTCATAGAACTTGAATTAAATTTAGGTAATATTCAATGATCAATAAAATTGGGTGTAAGGAGGACTTAAGAATTTGATATTTTCTTTAAAAAAATTTATTTCAAATATCTTAGATTTTGGCTTATATTATAATTTGCATCGTCCAGAGAGCACTTTACTTCTCTTTCTGAGAAAAAATGATTTCAATGTAGCTTTTCTGATTAGTTTTAAATCCTTATTGATACCTAGGAGATAAATTCACAGAATAGCTCCAATCTCTGTGAAAATGAGTAGGAGTAGAGGTTTATCATTAATTTATCCTTGTAATGGGTTTCCTATCATGTGTGTTTAGTTTATCCAGGTTTACCTAATGCTCTCTGTCGACAATAACACCTTCTTTTATATACTAGGAGGAAAGAGTGTATGTGTTTTGAAAGCGAATTTTATGTTCAATGAGGAGTCAATTGGAAGTTTTGAAATATATGTTGGTAGGAATTGGAGTAATTTTTAACTTTGAGCTTGATTAAAGGTTTAAACCTGTTTAAAAGGGCATAAAATTCAACTCACACTTGAATCACTGGAGAAAGTTTTACTTTAAGGAATGAATATCAGCTTAGAGTAAGAAAATGATAGACCTCTATATCTAAAGAGTGCTATTTTACTCTAGCTATTATTATTTGAACTGGAGCTTTAATGATATTCATGAAGAATATCAATTCAATATAATATGAGCAAAATGCATGCGCTCTTATATGATAGAAATTATTATTTAAACTCAAAAAAAAGAAATTCAAATGAATTGAATTCAAGAATAAAATATTTACCGATATTAAAATTCTTATAAGTGGTAAAACACCAAACATCTAACTTGTTTCTTATACCTCCTTGAATCAATTTGAAAATAATATCCTTTCAAGTTTGTATGTTTGACATAAAAATTATATAAAAACAACTAGTCTTGATACATACCCTTTATTATAATAAATCTTATAAACAAATCTGCTTCATAATACCCTCCAAAGCCAAACCTTATAACCTTAAGAATTCCCTTCACCATCCCAAAACTCTAAACTTTTCTCTTAAAAACCAAGAAAAATATACAACCTTAATCCACTCAGATAAAAATCCGAAGCCATTCTTAAAAACAATCCTTTCACCTAAAAAATCCTTCCAGTCATAATTCGACCCTGTATAAAAAATCTACCATTTATATACCAAACATACGAAAGTCGTCTTGGACAGTCCGCCCACAAATCATTAACATTCTGATCCCACAAAAAATAAACTTTCTTCCACCCTCTCCCCATAATTCCCTCAACCCTCAAACTAACAATTCCTTCCTTCCACTAAACCCCCAAACCTATTCTCCACATCAAAACTTTCATCATCATCAGTTAAACTCACTAAACCCTTCCCCAGAGACTATTCTAGACCCATTCAGTCATCATCTGTTCCCTCAAGACATTTTCCACAAAATCGATACCTTTGACCACCTTTCACCAGCCTGCCATATTCCGAAATCCCTAATTTTCGACCAACCAAACAACTCAAATCGTGCAGTTTTGACTAAAAATCCAAAAAACCTCCTCTAAAAGCTAAGAACTTTTAATATTAGAATAAACTTGGCAAAATTGTAGCAAAGTCTGACGCTTTAAGCTCTGGCAAGACGATAGGTTCAGAAGACGTTTGTCCTTCGAGACCTTGCCGATGACTGACCAACAACTTGATGAGTACCGAGAAGTTGATGGACCATTCGCCTTTTTGATGAAGTTTCTTATGAGCTGATAAATGGGTTCCTTGTCTGAAGCTCATTTTACACCCTGGCTCTTTACAGACGTAAGGTTTTTCCCCTGTATGGATGTAAGAATGCTCTTTCAGGTTCTGTCTTGAAGCCAGGGACTTGCTGCAGACTTTGCATTGGAACTTGTTGACTGTACTGTGGAAGGCCTGGACGTGCCTCTTGAGTATTGCGCTGTTCACGTAGACCTTGGAACATCCGGTAAATGTACACTTGTATATCTCTTTCATTCGATTGTTTGAATTATATCAATAAATGGAGACCACTACTCCTGGTCATAAAATGGAAGGTTTTTGTAAGTGTACAATGACTTAACAGATTTCAAAATATTTACATGAAAATTTGTGGTTTTTTTGGAATGACTTGGGAAATGACTCGTGGTTTTTTGGGGAATCTTGATATGGAATTTAGGTTTTTAGGGTTTACTGTTGGAGGATTTTTGGGGTGGGGAGGATTCGGGAGTTGGATCTTGGAATCAAGGGAGTTTTAAGGGTTTTAAGGGTTTAAAGGTTTAAAGGTTTAAGTTAGAGGGTTTGGTGGTTTAAGGATAAATGGTGATTTGGTTTAGACTAGATCGGATATGAATTTTTTGGAGATTTTGGGAAGGATTTCAAGAACTTATAGAAATTAATAGATCAATAAGAACTTCGAAGTGATAATTTATGGTTTTTAAGATCGGGTGAAAGTGAAATCACCTGATGATCATTTTTCGCAGAGTAACTGAAGTTTAAGACGATTTCAATATAATTGCTAACTCAGACAAATCATACAAAGCTACCATTTATCAAATATTAAACAAATCTTTCCCGTCATATTAAATTAGAACTTCAAACAATAAACATTAAAACTTTCAAGAATAAAAAAAATTATACCTGAGTGAGCCATTCCTATCAGTTCAAAGACCAAAACCCTGAATCTAACATTCAACCCAAAGCAAACCAAAATTTCTCTCTTCCTAGATTTCCCGCTTCCATTTACTAAACCTTATCAAATCCCGCCTACTTAAAAATTAATAATCTACTCAAAGTTAAGCTGAGAAAGTTGAGTGGTAAGATGACTATAAATTTTGCTTTTTACCCAATTTTTATCATGTGGGGTGTAGTTCCTCATTTCCTCGCTATAAATAAGACAAACAATCTGAGGCAAGTCGTCGAGATACTCATACAAGTCGCTTAAGTCATAAGTAAAATTATCTTTTTCTTGCAATTGGGTCCTGAGCTTGTCTTCAAATAGTTTCAAGATGTAGTCCAAACATTTTTCAAGTGAAAGAAACTCTTGATAACGTTTTGAGTCTTGTTCAGCTCGCTGCTGGACAAGAAGAAGGACTTTGCCAACCATGTCTAAATTATGAATAAATGGATTCAGTCTAAATCTTGAATATGCAGAGACTTTCGTTGAAATCTTGAGAAAGGACTTCCAGTTCAGTCACTTGAGAAAATACTTCAGTTTTGTTCACCTGGTACTTCGCAATTGGGAAGGATGCAGTGCTTAGAATATTCCGAGTGACCCTAATTTTATCGAATTTACAAAAATTTGTCACTGTTTTCACTAAAACTTTCCAGTTCACTTTAAAATAAAGAAGATAAATCGTATCCCAACCTCTTTCAAAAGGAAGAAGTTCGAATTTTTCAGCTGAAATCAATTCAAAATTCCAGCTTTTTTCACAATTTTTCAGGATTTTTTTCTCTTTTTTCTTGATGAACTGTTGACTGAGTTTAAAAATATTGCTGAGAACAGTTTCTTCATTAGAAAAGTCAACTTTTTCATAGTCCTTGCAAGTACAGTCAATTTTTTTAACAGCTAAATCCGAGCAAGTCCTTAGAGGATTAGCTTTTTCCCTGAAAAGACTGACGACATCATAAACAGGGAGTTGAATTTTTTGCTTTAAGTATTGTGAATGGTTCCAATGTGCATAAGGATAATTCGCGATATCTTTAATAGACAAGTGAATATCGAACCTTCCAACAAGTTCTTTTTCATTCCACTTGACGACTGGTTCAACAGCAAGATTCTGTATCAACGACGTGCTGGCAATTAAAAACGTCATCGGCGTCCTCTGGTCAAGAAATCCTCGAATATTAAACTGTAAAGCAGGGTTAATCCTTCCATGATCCCCAATTAAAAATATCACAATTTCCTGCCCTTGACGAGAATACCATTCAAAAGTATTCTGCATGAACCACTTCAAATCTTTATCAACTGTTCTCACATTCCCTGAATTCTCATGAGCCGCGTCGAGGTGGACATAAGCAAAGCGATTATTTTCTTTGTAATTAGTCAAATATTGAAAGGTGTAGTTCAATGAGTAAAAATGAGAGTCTTCTGAACCGATACATCTTTGACGACTAGAAAAATCACTGAAACCGAAGACACGGTAGACGATTTTCCAGAAATTGACGAAAACATGATCGGCATTGATTTGCCTTCCAAGACTTTTAACCATGTAGTCATATATTGTGTCGTATAAAAACATTGTGGTGTAGCCGAGAGAGGAGTAATAAGACCAAATCGCTTTTTCTTGAAGTTTTAGAAATTTTTCAGAAGGCCATAAAGAATCGTATTTTTCGTTTTTTAGGAATATTTGGTGGAATGACTCGGATTGACCGTAGATTATTGGAACCATGTTAGGCCTTGTGTGAACTCCTGAGACTAAAGCATTTTCGAAGTCAAAAAATGAATAGTTTTGGGTTGAGTCACGGAGAGAAGTCAAGAAATTCATGGATTTTGGCCAGTTTCGATATGCACTTCCTCGAGAAACTGAGTCAAAAACGAGAATAAGTACTGTGAGAGGTTTTTCTTTTATCATTCCTAAAGATGATTGAATTTCTTTAGCTTTTTGGGAAATACTTGCATTGAACCTGTTGAAAACAAATGCGAAATAATCAGTTTTGGAACATCGGACTATTAAAAACTCACTTTTTGGGGTTAGTGATAATGAGTCTTTCCAGAAGATGCCGTAACCTACACCTCCGAGTCTTTGACTGTATCCTGGATCGATGAGGAACTCTGGATCTCCTGAAACACATTTGGTAACTATTCGATTCTTTTTAAAGTAAACAGCTGATGATGGTTTAGGACATAAAGAATATTCTTTGTATTTCCAGTAATCCTTTATTTCTATGTCTGTAAAGCTTAGATTTAGGTTTTTACACTTACCTGTTACTTTATAAGAAAATCTTTCAGGAATTACTTTCACAGGATATGGGTCCAGAAATGAAAACCAGTATATTAATAGCTCTGAAAGAAAAAAAATGCAAATCACTGAAATGAAGCAAAATAGGATTTTTGAGACCTTTTTCATTTGAATTTACTTTATAAAAACTTAAGGGTGGATTAGAGAACTGATGTTTTTTAGACAATTATTAAGGATAGGAGAAAAGGAGTTGTTTGATTAATTCTAAAAGAATTGATTATCTCTTCTTTCAAGTCGCTTTTTAGTTCAAAGATGATGAGTAAAATTTTATAATTTGCTGCATGGGTTAATTCTTCAGCATCATTAGTTAAAAAATTCCTTGGATATGGAGGTTAAATAATATCTATTGGTAATGACTCACCATAGTGCTTGTTTCATGATCATCATTTTCTTGAGAAGAGATGGATTATAATTTAAGCAATATTCTCTTTATATAGTTCAAGGTATTACTACACAAGAAATCTTTTTATATGTAGATTATGATAGAGTAATATTCTTACAGATTGCAAGTGTCGATGCTTTGAACCTAAAGTACTCAAGAGTTGTCTTTGCTGAGAGATTCGTTATTCTGTATTATCTTTTCTCTCATCAACCTAGAAACTTTCCTCTTAATTTTTTAAGACTATCCAGATTTACTATTCTTTATACCTTTAAAAAATTCTGATAATTTAAAAACTACTAAAATGAAAAGGTTAGATAATAGAAGGTTTTATTTAGTTTGTTCATGTATTTGAAATTAAATATTGTTCTAAATTAGGCTTTGGTCTTAAATATAGAGAATTTTCCTATATAAGACTATGATTAAAATTATCTGGTTCAATCAAATTGAGGCTTGCCTTCAATCATTGAATTATTCATAAAATTATTATTATCTTCGTTAACTGGACCGATTTCAGTGCCTTTCATTTATAAAACTTAACAAGGAATTGCTATGCTTTTTCTAAATATATAACTTTTTATTTTCTATCACGTCAAATGGTTTTCTTATAAGAATTTTATTCTTGACTCCTCTTGAGTATATGAATATATGGAATGATAATAATAATTATTTTTTAATATTCATAAATATATTGAGTTTTTTAAGGAATTTATTGAACGGACTGGTGTATTTCGAACAATGATCCATCTTTTGAGCATCTCAGAGACTAAATTGGTTTTCAAACAATAGGCAATTTAAAGACAAAGAAACATTGAATATGATTATTTGAGTGATTCCTTTTTAAATGAGTTGAAATAGAGGCACTGCCAAAAATTTATATCAAAAATTAAAACTTGCTCATCTTTACGATCTGTTAGTTAAAATGTTTTAAACCAAAAATATTTATTGATATTTTAGTTTAGGTATTCTGAATAAAAAATTAGTTTTAATGAAAGATTTTTTTAAGTAATTAAAGAAATTTCTTATAGCTTTGGGAATATTCTGCATATTAAGAACCTCCAGTGCCTTTATTAGAAACTATCTGATTCTTTACAGTAACAACAAATGACTATCTTAAAGTACATAAATATACTTTGTGTTCAAGTATTCAAGAATTTTTATAATAAATAGAACACAAGCTTTTTTAATTGAATTTCCTGTTACTCTAGAATAAATCCTTATTAGGTTACTTCTTATTGTTCAAATCTCAATTACTTAACATTTTGAATGAGAAATAATCGAAAAACCGAAAAAACATATTCATTGACTTTTCATTTTATTTATATGATAAAAAATTAGATCCTTGTTTTAAAGCCCTGAAATTTATGCTTTATTTATAAATATATTCACAAATAAATGAGAAAAGAACTCATTTGTTTTATTCTCGTAGTGTTGGTCTATCTCTTCTTCCAAATCACTTATGTGTTTAAAGGTGATACCCAAAGCACTCTATCATTTACTTCATGTGTAATTCCTGAAAAATCTCAGAGAGTTGAATATTCTCAGCACAAGTCAACCAAAGAGTTCATAAAATACTTTCTTTCTGAAAACCTTGAAATTGATTCGCCTCAATGTCTTTTTCCCGACCCTCAGTTCTCTCCAGAAGAGGATGCCTTGATTTTCAATTTCAAACATTACCCTGCATGTAAAGCGTCAACTGAAGCTGAAATCGTCATTATAAACAATACAGTCCACGCTAAATGCAGGAATCTTCAAAGTCCACTTTTTTATCATGATGATGGAGCCAGACAAACCTTGGGAGGAAAATTCAAACCTGATATTAAATGGACCAACTCTGGGATGATTAAGCCAAAGTCAGAATATTTTCTCGTCAACTGTGGAAAAAAAAGTATTTATTCGTTTGTTACTTTGAAGTTTAATGCAAAAGCTTCTGAAAAAGCGAATTCTAAAAGAAAAGACTTAGGATGGAATGATAAAAATTTTAATGTTTTTTTGTTAGTTTTTGATCAGGTTTCTCGATATGGAGCTCGGAGAAACTTGCCGAAATTTATGGAGTTTTTAGATGGGTTTAATGAAAATCAACGATTTAAAGAGAAGGTTTCTTTGTATCAGTTTGAGAAGACTCCTACTGTGAAACCATTCACACTTCCTAATATGGTTCCTATTTTATATGGGACAACAGATGAATCGATGCTTAAAATTTTAGGAAAAAGGCCATCTAAATTTCAGCACTCATATATTCATGCTTTGTATCAGGTAAATTACTCAATTTGGAATTACTATTCATCTGCTGGTTATATTACGATGGCTCTACTTGATACCATTGAAGACTCCTTTGCGAAAATCTTTGGTAGAGATATCTTGGTAGATCATGCTTTTCTAAACTTTTGGAGAACTGCTTATTCTGTTTATGGATGGGCTGATTTCAAACATCGTCAAAAATGTGCAGGAAACAACGACTCACATCAGCTATCTTTTGATTACTTATATCAATATGTCCAAACTTATAAAGATAACAACAAATTCGCTTACATGCACTTACACACTGGTCTTGAAACATCAGGAAACATAAGAACTGCAGATAAGGATATTGCACCTTTCCTCGATAAATTATTCAGTCTTATGACTGAAAGAAATGAAAATTTTGTGTTTATTTTGATGTCTGACCATGGAATAAACTATTTGACTAAATACATGTGGGACATTCGAACTTTTTATGAATCAAATGACCCAATGTTTAATGTTTTTTTATCTAAAGAAGTTGAACAACAGTGGAATTTGACTGAAATTCTTAAACATAATGTGAAGTCTGTTGTTGATAGATATGATATCAATCTTTCATTGAAAGATATCGCACATTTCCCTTATAAGTATGAAAGAAAGCCTTATTATGATTATTTTAAGGAACAATACTCGAAGAAAGGAGTTTCTAGCATTTTCTATGAGAAAATAAGCTTGAATAGAAATTGCAGCGATATACTTACTAGTGAAGATTATTGTTTGTGTAAAAAACCTGTACAAACTCACTATGATGATAAAAATTCGCATTTGATTATCAATCTTATTAAGAAACTCATTGTGAAGTACTTCGAACTTCAAAGTCAGAAAGAAGATGAATGCAAAACTGTTGGAGAGTTCCAAGTTGAATACTCCAGGAAGTTTAAAATCAATGAAATTAGTCGAGGAGGTGACACTTTTTATTATCTGGAGCTGAAAACACACAAAAACTTCTTGGTTGAAGTGATGGCTAGGTTCACATGGATGCAGAAAATCGAAATATCAGCACAATTTTTACCTGAAGAAATCTATCCTCTAGGTTATTTCAACATTAAAGGTAAAATTATATTCTTACAAATTGCAAGTGTTGATGTGTTGAATTCAAAGTGTTCAAAGAACTGTCTCTGCTAAAATTAGTTAGTTTATTTAATTTAGATTGGATGAATCTAATAATAGATTATTTTTGTAATCAATTCAATACATCTTATGTGATGATGGCCTGCACAAATACTATAAATGAATAGCTGATCAATTCTTGATTGTTATAATTTTAAAACATTGACTAATAGTGTAACTTTACGAGTAAACCATATTCAGCTAAATGTTCTCTAAACGTATTATTCGCTCTTCTTGTTGATATTGAAATGAAGAATATTTATTCTGAGGCCTAGATATTGAAATTAATCAGAATTTGCATACCGATTAAATATCAGTGCTCTTAGTAAAAAAGTATCTGAAAGAAATATAACCTAGTAAAAATGACTAATAACAAAAAAAACTTCAAAGGATTAATTTACTCAATAGATAGTCTTAATGGGTTTTTATTTTGAGTTATCGAAAATTAGTATATAAAGAGTTGATTGAATGCTGAAATACAAGGAAAATTCTCTTTTAATTCGAATTCCTATGATTTTTGCATATTATTTTGAATCTTGTCTGCAGAGCTTAGTAGGAATGACCAAGACACCTAAGAAGTAGCAATCGTTAGGTACATCGTTGGAATTTGGTAGTTTTCCATGTTGTTAGTCTTTAGAAAATAATTTAATAAAATGCTTCAAGAAGTTTCAAATCCAAAGAAATACAAAAGAAATTTCTGGTACCTAGTGATATAATGCTAGATAACTAAAGCATATATGCTGTTAGATTTTAAATCTAGTAAATAATTAGGAAATTCGTTATAAACTATTAAAATACATGGGAAAAAGGCTCATTTGTTTCATTCTCGTAGTTATTATTTATCTCTTCTTCCAAGTCACATATGTATTGAAAGTTGATACACAAAACACTCTATCTTTCAACGCATGTGTAGTTCCTCAAAAATCTCAGATAATCGATTATTCCCAGCACAAGTCAACCAAAGAGTTCATCAAGTACTTTATTTCTGAAAATCTCGATATTGATTCGCCTCAATGTCTATTTCCCGACCCTCAGTTCTCTCCAGAAGAGGATGCCTTGATTTTCAATTTTAAACAATATTCTACTTGTATGCCATCAACTAAAGCTGATATTGTCATAATAAACAATACAGTTCATGCTAAATGCAGGAATCTTCAAAGGCCGCTTTTTTATGATGATGATGGAGCCAGACAAACCTTGGGAGGAAACTTCCAACCTGAAATTAAATGGACCTTGTCTGGGAAGCTAAAACCAGAGTCTGAATACTTTCTTGTCAGATGCGGCAAAAAAAGCATTTATTCATTCGTTACCTTAAAGTTTAATGCAAAAGCTTCTGAAAAAGCGAATTCAAAAAGAAAAAACTTAGGATGGAATGATAAAAATTTTAATGTATTTTTGTTAGTTTTTGATCAGGTTTCTCGATACGGAGCTCAGAGAAACTTGCCGAAATTTACTGAGTTTTTAGATGGATTTAATGAAAATGAACGATTTAAAGATAAGGTTTCTTTATATCAGTTTGAAAAGACTCCTACTGTGAAACCATTCACTCTTCCTAATCTTATCCCTATTCTATATGGGAAAACAGATGAATCAATGATAAATATTTTAGGTAAAAGACCTTCTAAGTTTCAGTATTCTAAAAGGCATGCTTATTACCAGCAGAATTACTCGATATGGAAGTATTACTCATCTCTTGGATATGTAACGATGGCACTACTTGATACAGTTTATGATTTCTTTGTAACTGTTCTTGGGAGAGATTTACTAGTTGACCATGCTTTTCTTAACTATTGGAGAACTGCTTATTCTGTTTACAAATGGACTGACTTTATGAATAAACAAAGATGTGCGGGAGATAAAGACTCTCATGAGTTGTCTTTTGATTATATTTATCAATTTGCAAGTACTTATAAAGAAAACAACAAATTTGGGTACATTCACCTTCACGCTGCACATGAATCCTCAGGAAACATAAGAACAGTAGATAAAGACCTAGTTCCTTTCATGGAAAGGTTTATGGACCTTATGAATAAAAGAAATGAAAATTTTGTATTTATTTTGATGTCTGATCATGGAATAAAATATATGACTAAATACATGTGGGACATTCGAACCTTTTATGAATCAAATGACCCAATGTTTAACCTTTTTGTATCAAAAGAAGTTGAACAACAGTGGAATATGACTGAAATACTTAAACATAATGTGAAATCTGTTGTTGATAGATTTGATATCAATCTTTCATTGAAAGATATCGCGTATTTTCCTTATAAGTATCAAAGAGATGCTTATTATGACTATTTTAAGGAAAGTTACTCGAGGAAAGGAGTTTGTAGCATTTTCTATGAGAAAATAAGCTTGAAGAGAACTTGCAGCGATATACTTACTAGTGAAGACTATTGTTTATGTAAAAAACCTGTTGATATTGACTACTATGATGAAAACTCTAATTTGATGATCATTTATATTAATGAACTTATTGTGAAGTACTTCGAACTTCAAAGTCAAAAAGAAACTGAATGCAAAACTGTTGGAGAGTTCCAAGTTGAATACTCGAGGAAATTTAGAATAAACGAAGGTAAGTTAGGAGGTGACACATTTTATTATCTGGAGCTGAAAACACACGAAAACTTTTTGGTTGAAGTAATGGTTAGGTTCACATACTCATCAAAAATCGAAATATCAGCAGAATTTTTACCTGAAGAAATATTTCCTCTTGGTTATTTCAACTTTAACGGTAAGAGTATTTTCTTACAAATTGCAAGTGTCGATGTGTTAAATTCAAAGTGCTCGAAGAACTGTCTTTGCTAAAAAATAGTTAGTTTAATCATATCCTCATTTAAAATCTGATAGATCATTATTGGTTTTAATAATTTAGTAGTGCTTTGATATGGTAGATGCCTCAAACTAGCACAATTGATGAATGGCTCATCAAGGATTGTTTGAAATAAATTTTATAATTATTTTTCAATGGTGTAACTTTTAATGGTGCTATTCAGTTAAATCTCTTGAAAAGATCTTTGACTTTTTCTAATTCACCTGAAAAACATTATTTTCAGGTTTTGATATTTAAATGTATTTATTGTATTTAATGTATTTAATAAGGATCTATATAAAGTTAATCTTAGAATTTAGTATCTCAATAAAAATACTATCTATTAGAATGATTGTAAAAAAACTTTCAAAAAAAGAATTCTTCTGTTTACTCAAAGAATTTGTTATGTGTAATGCTTTCTTCGGATTTTGATTGTCATCAAGTGCTTACTTTAAAAGTTAATCTTAGGTCATCTATCTTAATATTGTTGAAGCAGCGAAATTTTACTGACTTCCTTATTACTAATTACCATGTATACAGCTAGAAATAATTTTTTATCTTTTCAAACTTTTGAGATACTTTTTATTGATCTTTATTATTCAATTTTTTAGGAACACTCTATCCAAATATATCAGTATTAAAGTAATTTGCTGGATGTAGTTAGAGAAACTTTCTCTAGATTTGAAATAAATTCTTTTGCATCATTTTCAATTTTCAGATGTAGAAATATTTAATAAACGTTCATAAGTTAATTTTGTCTCTTCTTAATACTTTCAGCTCCCAGAATTTTAGGATATTGTTCATAAGTACCCTTAAGTTATATAGTAAATGTGATCAATAAATTTTTAGGTCCCCATGAATGACTATAGCTCGAATAAAGTAGACATTCATGCTTTTAAAATCAAAATTTATCTCTATGAAGCCTGTGTTGACAATGATAATCATAATAAATTTATGTTAGTTCATAATAAATAGTTTAGGATTCGATAGTCAATTGAGGTATATAATCTTACTATTTTAAGCTAATTCATATATTTTATAAGTTTTTAGAATTCATTTGCTATAAGATTGAGATAAATATAAAGTATTAGTACTATAATTTATAATCTTGTTTTTAATTACTGAATACTTTATACAATTGCAAGTTTTAAATTATTGGATACATTAATATAAATCACAAAATTTAATAACTGATGATTATATTAATTATAATTTATTGAATTTGCTAAGTTCAATTCTTTAATATCTATTTTCCATGTAAAATACCTAGAATATTTTCAAAGGTTGTAAAATACAACCCTCTGGGTTTCCTTAGGTCAATTAAATAATTGCAATCATCTGATGCTTTAAATTAGCTATTTATTCTCGAAAAATATTAAACCTGCTTCTTTGAAGAAAATTAAAAGAAATAGAGAGTGCTCGAGCCTTTGAAAGCAAGCCATAGTCATTTCATTTATTTTTTATTTCAATTTTCCTGATCTTTCTGCATCATTCAAAGGCTTTCCTTATTTTTTAATTATGATACTTCTACTTGATTACTTCGAAGTATCTTGAAGACTCTTTTCAAAACAGTCTTCATCTAGGAATGGAATACTTTAGCCACTTTATTCAAAGGAATCTTCTATTATGGAACATCGCAGCTGTCCATTTTACTAAATACAGATTTACCTACTTATCCACTAATATAAATCTATTCAATGCTTAATATTTAAATTACCAAAACTACCCACGATTGAATAGGTTTTTTTTTTAAGTATTGGGCAGTAGACTATTTAGAATATACTTCTAGCGGCTTTTGAATTTTTTATTGAGCAGGTCTGATGTTTTTCATAGTTATTCTTTCCTTTAAAGAATATTCTTTTTGAGTTCAATTTCTTGCTTCAGCTAAGTATTTCTTGTAGTCAATTGCATCATGATATTTTCTATCATTTATTTGAGAATGTCTCATTAAGGTCGTTTGATTGACGACTTCAAGTCTCTCACTAGATTTCAAGGTACAACTTTTTGTGGCACATTTAAATTACTACAAGCGAAAATTTAATGAGGGAAAAGAAGTAGAATTTATATTTTCTTTGAAATTCTTGAAATAAGGATTTCATAATGAACGACTTTCAAAATAGAAGGGTTTCCTGTATGAGGATTGACTCAATTGTTTTTGATTTTATAAAATAAATTTCTTAATCATTACATTTAGAAAATACTTATCAACATTTTCCAAGGTTTCAATACAATTTTTTTATATTAGAATATAATTGCTCGCTATAACCAATATAAAATTGAGCGATATTTTCTATAACTAAAGACTATAAAATGATTCTATCTTAATATTATCGCTTAAAACAAAGAAAAACTGCTAGTAAAACCAACTAAACAATAGTCTTATGAATTAATTGAATATCATCTTTAATATAATGTAAAGTTCAATATATAAAAAATGAGAAAAAGATTGCTCGGTTTTATCCTAATCATTATTATTTATCTCTTCTTTCAGGTTACATTTGTCTTCAATGTGGAAGACCAAGATAAAATCACTCTCACTTCAAATTCAGCCTCCTCGAGTCAATTGAAATTTGAGTATTCTCAACACACAGCAACCAAAAAATTCATCAAATATTTTCTTTCAGAAAATCTCGATATTGATTCTCCTCAATGTTTATTTCCTGACCCACAGTTTTCTCCAGAAGAAGACGAATTGATATTTAATTATAAACAGTTTTCTCCATGTAAGACATCAACTAAAGCTGAAATCGTCGTCTTTAACGATACAATCAAAGTTAAATGCCGAAATCATCAAGAGCCCATATTCATTTATGATAACTATAACAAACAGATATTAGGAGGGAAGTTAAATTCTAATGTTCCTTGGACCAGGTCGAATAAGATTAGTCCAGGTTCTGAATTCTTCATAGTCATGTGTGGGAAGAAAAGCATCTATTCCTTTTCTATGTTAAGATTCAACGCGAAAGCCTCAAAAGAAGCGAATTCCAAAAGAAAAGATTTAGGATGGAATGCGAAAAATTTTAACGTCTTTATCCTAGTTTTAGACCAAGTTTCTCGATACAGTGCCAGGAGGAACTTACCAAAAATGTCAGAGTTATTAGACGGGTTCAACGAAAATCAGTCTTTTCATTCAAAAATATCTTTATACTCATTTGAAAAAACTCCAAGTGTTATCCCTTATACAGTTCCTAACATAATTCCAATTTTATATGGAAAAACTGTAAAAGAAATTCAACAAAAACTAGGCAAAAAATTGGCAAAAAACATTTATATGGAAAAGCAATTTTTATACCAAAAAAAATACTCGATATGGAAATATTACTCGTCACTTGGATATGTGACTATGGCTTTAATTGATACAGTTTATAATTACCTCTCAAATATCTTAGGAAAAAATTTACTTGTTGATCATGCTTTTCTTAACTTTTGGAGAATAGCTCATGCTGTTTATGGATGGACTGATTTCACTAATGGACAAAGATGTGCTGGGGATAAGGACTCTCATCAATTGTCTTTTGAATACTTTTATCAATACGCTGAAGCTTATAAGGATAATAACAAATTTGCTTATGTTCATCTACACGCTGCTCATGAAACTTCAGGCAACATCAGGACAGTAGATAAAGACATTGTTCCGTTTTTAGAGAAGTTTTTTGGACTTATGATTGAAAGAGATGAAAATTTTGTGTTTATTTTGATGTCTGACCATGGAGTGAAATATATGTTTCAACATATGTGGGATATTCGCACTTTTTATGAATCGAATGACTCTATTTTTGAAGTTTTTATGTCGAAAGAAGTTGAAAAGCAGTGGAACTTAACTGAGATACTTAAACATAATGTGAAGTCTGTTGTTGATCGATTTGATATCAATCTTTCATTGAAAGACATCGCGTATTTTCCTTACAAGGATCAGAGAAGTACTTATTATGATTATTATAAAGAAAATTACTCGAAAAAAGGAGTTTCTAGTTTTTTTTATGAGAAAATCAGTTGGGCTAAAACTTGTAATGATATCCTTACTACTTATGACTGTTGCTTGTGTAAAAAATTAGTGGATATTGACTTTTATGATGAAAATTCAACCCTTATGCTTATTTTTATCAAGAAACTTATTGCGAAGTATTTCGATCTCCAAAGTGAAAGAGAACCTGAATGTAAAAATATTGGAGAATTCGAAGTAACCCAATCAAAAAAATTCAAAATAACTGAAAATAAACGAGGAGGTGATACAATTTACTACCTTGAAATAAAAACTGAAGAAAATTTCGATGCGGAAGTAATGGTTCGTTTCACATTGCCATCAAAAATTGAATCATCAGGACAAATTTTACCTGAAGAATTTTATCCTTTTGAATATTTCAGGTTTAGAAATCGAATAATCTTCTTACAAATCGCAAGTGTCGATGTGCTAAACGCAAAGTGCTCGAAAAACTGTCTTTGCTGAACTAGTTAGTTAATATAATCCAAATGGACGAATCTCTAAAATCTTCTCTTCTAACATCAATCCAAGAAAATGACCAAACTTGTTTCGAGTTTCTTTTAGCATCTGCTGAACTATCTGACTTGACTGAAAGTGGCAAAAAATCGATTTTTCATGATATTGCTAATCTAATGTTGCCTGATGAGAATTTATCAAAGTACTTTCAACTTATTGTCACTAATCTTGAATCTAGATATTCAAAGTCCAACATAATCGCCTTACTCAACTCCAGATGTTCCATTAAACAGTCAACACCCCTTCTTTTATCAATAAAAAACCATAAAAAGGTAAAAATTTCTTAGTTATTAGCTTTAGAGATGATATCTCAAGGAGCAGATATTAGCTTGAAAGATGAAAATGGAAGCAGCGCTCTTCATATGGCAGCTTCAGCAGGGAATATCGCTTTATTTATCAAACTTGTGGAAAAAGGGCTTGATATTGAAGAAAAAGATCAACAAGGTCGTCAGCCGATTCATTTGGCAGCGTTGGAAGGTTTCGACTTACTGAGTTCCGTGATAATATCATTCACCAAAAACCTATCAGAAGGCGACAAAGAAGGTCAAACTCCTCTTCACCTTGCAACTTTCGGTCTAAACTACCGAATAATCCGTCACCTCCTAATCGCAGGTGCCAACAAGCGAATAGTCGACAAACACGGAAAAACTCCTTTAGACATCGCTATAACCCGTGGTAACCTTCCAATAATCAAACTCCTAGTAAAAAAAAAATAGACACCTAAAGGACTCCGTCACAAGTTAAACCCCTGCCGAGTGCCTTTGACTCCTTTCAAGTTACCCTGGACCCGTCCAGTTCTTTTTGCATCTTTTTCAGTCTTTCGATACTTTCTAGTTATTTTTTTCATCTATCCTCGAATCGACATTCCCTTATCAATCATTTCAATCTCTTTCATTTTCCTATCAATCTGTCTTTTCCTCCTCTTAATCACTAAAGACCCTGGATACTTAAACCCAGAATCAACTTTCAACGACTTATACGAAACCTTCAAGCCAGAATTCATCTGCCCCTACTGCCGAGTGTTAAAAGAAAGAGACACCCGACATTGCCAGCATTGTAATCGATGCGTTCAAGTAACACCCAATCAGGACTATGACCATCACTGCCCATGGGTAAAAAACTGTGTCGGAAAAGAAAATCATAAGATTTTCATTGTTTTTTTGATTTTTGTGGTATTTGACTTCACTTTTCATGCAACTCTTGGACTTTTAGACTTCACTCACCAGTTGAGTCGCCCAAGTAAAAAAATATTTGACTTTAAAATTGACAACGCGCAAGCAAGTCTTTGCATTTCTTTGCTCAGTCTCTTTGGACTTTTATTTGTTTTACCCTTGTTAGCAACTCAGATTTCAAACTGGGTGACTAACTGCAAACTTGCTAAGAAGTATCAGTTAGAAATGAAAAAAATGAAAGAAACAAGAGAAAGTGGAGAAAATCTTCAGTTTGACTCGAGGGTACTTGTAAAAAATAGCTATAGTAGTCAAAGTAGTCATGTTAGTCAACTTTGGATCAGTAAAGGCTTTGATGATGAGAAGGATGAAGGTGACCAGAATTGTTGTTATCGAAGAAAAGAAGTGGTGAATGGTTTAGATGTTAATAGTACTCTCCCTAGCTAATCTCTTGGGTTCGGACTGTAAAGAAGACCTTCTGGAGTCTGTTTTAGGGCTTGTAAAGGGCTTCGGGCCACTGTTGGAGTCAGGTAGTGAGAAGTTCCTAAATACCTTCTCGGACGGGCAGGACTTGAAGTGTTTTCCGAAATAATCACCTGTGAAGGAATTTCACTGGAGTATAGAAGGTCAGCGTTAAAAGTCTCGTAAAAGTGACTCATTTATTTGAATTAAGAATAACTAATGAACACTTTGACTCTTGAAAACTGATTTATATGAAAACCTGTTTTAACTTTATTTACTCTTCAAATATTTCTATTGGTGAATAGAAAATTTCTATTTTTGAATCATGTTTAATAATCAGCTTCTCTCACTTTAAACTGATGAGCTCGATAGGTCTCATAATTAGGAAAAGTAAAATTTTCTCTTAAAGTTTTCGAGCACAAGCCTATCAACAAGTTTAAATTCGACTCTATCTTCCTCGGCAAGATATCATCTACCTCGCCAGTCATTTCTTTAAAAGTGCTAACTCTTGCAAGAGCTTCTAAAAATTCAACGAAATTCATTTCAACGTGTTTTTTTGCATAAATTTCATCGACTTGAACCATCATCGCTGCTCCAAAGCAAACTTCAAGATCTCTTTCAGGATTTGGAGTTGTGAGAAGACCTGCTTTAATGCATAATTCTTTGAACTCCTCAACTGACATGAAAGGTTTTTGACCTGGAAGACTTTTTTTCCCGGAGAACCTTTTGAAGACGTTTTCAAGGATTGGTCTGTGAGTTTTGTAAACAATGTCGACTTCTTCAGTGATGTAGCTTTTCATTCTCCAGGAATTGTCAAGGCTGATTCCCATCTGGTCACCAAGTTTTTCATTCATTAGTCTTGAAACTGCTTCTGATATAGAGGGAGACATTTTGGTTCTAACAAATCTATCAAGAGCGACTCTTACTATGAGTTCAATGAACTCATAGCGGCATAATGATGTTATCGGGTTGTAAGGTTGTCTGTTCTTGTGGACCGTCACTGCATTCCAGTTAACCCCAAGATCTGCCAAAGAGTACAGCTGGTCAAAAACCTTCGTCTGGTAAAAAAAGTCAGTCAAAACATTATTCCCGACAGTCAAGTACTCATTTCCACTCTGCGAAGCAAGTAATCTAAAAATTTCTGTAAGTTTAATATAATGACTTCTCAGCACTTCTTTCAACAACACCCTCTCCGACTCCTGTTTTACAAAATTTTCAATTTTTGATTCTTTCCAATCAAATTCAAGACAATCATTAACATGACTACTGTTCCAAAATTTATAATCTTTGAATAAAGACTTCGCAACTTTCCATACAACTCTTTTTTCAATACTTCTTCTTGATATTTCAAATTTTGCCTTACGAGGGGTTGCCTTGAAAGGTAGATTAGGGTTGAAAGTAGGTCCAACGACAGTAGTTTTATGAAGAGAGCGAACTAAGAACTCAATTGCATGATTTTTCACGAAAGTGACACTTTTCGAGAAGGGTGTAGGAAGAGGTTCTTTCTCATAATGACTGGATTCCAGAACTTTTTTACCATCACTGAAGAAAAACTTGACCTCGCCTGGAGGAAGTACCCTCGACAGTTGAAAAGTTCCATTTTTCACAGTTAAACTATCAGGTCTGTAGTCGTCGCAGTCTAAATGAATAAAAAGTTCCTTTACTTCATGTTTGTTCTCTTTTACCGGGTCCCAAATGAAGTCCATTTCCTTCCACCCTTCACAGATCCAGCAAAGACAAGTGCTTTTTCCTTTATGCTTATTTATATCGAACATCCTGAAAAATAAATGAGTTTGTTGACTTGGAACTATTTTCTTATCAGCTGTGATAAACCCTTGAGAGTCGATATTTCCTTGATTACCTAAAAAATGAATTCCCAGTATTTCCGTGTTTTTCAATAACCCCTCTCCTAACACTTCACATTCTTCAGCAGTAAAAAAATTAAAACTTATATCCAAATGAACAAGTCCTTGCAAAGCAGGAAAACTTTCACTAATTTTCCTTAAAGTACTAATTTCTTTATTTTTTCCAATCGAATTCCAAGAAATATCCAATTCTTTCAAAGAGTCATTTTTACAAAGTCCTTCAAAAATCATCAAAGCTCCGAAATCTTTGCAGTTATTCCAATGAAAATCAAGTTGTTTCAAGTACTGATTTTCCACAAGAAGACTTTTAACAGCCCTGCACGAAACATACCCTAAAGCGTTTTTCGCAAGTCCCAAGAAGTTCAAAGTATGATGATTGTAAAGTGCTTCACAAAGAATAGCAACAAACCTATCAGAAATTTTTGTATTTTCCAAGTTAAGGTACCTTAAAGACTGAGCCGGTTTATTAAGCAAGTCAAGAAGAGGCATCAAGCTTCTCAAGTCAAAAGTATTATCTTTCATTGAAAGTTCTTTAATGGGCTGGCCTGAAAGACTACTAAGAATCGACGTGAGTCCTCGAGGACTGAGACTATTCGATGAAATGTTAAGTTTTTCCACATGTGAAACGCGTTTTAAGCTTTTACCAAAGGCAGCTGCGTAGTTGTCTCCCATGCTGTAGTTTGAAAGGTCAATCACTGGGCTTGAGTCGTTTTTTGCCCCGATTGGCAGAGGATTTAAACACTTTTCTTCACATTCTTTTAAGAAAATCTCTGTTGGGGACTCGATGAGTAATCCTTTTCGATGCTGGTTTGGAAGTGTTTTTAAAGTCTCGAAGAAATTTGAACGTGTTTCGAGAAGTGTTGGCGATGATGCAGTTTTTGGCTTTTTTTGAGACCTGTCTGTCGTTGAACGGATTTTGAATAAAGCAGGCTCTTCGAGGGTTTGAAGGGTTTTTTGATTTTCTAGGAAATTCCGACGGAAGGTTGTGTTTATAATTGGAAGTCTTTTGTGGGGATTCATAGGATTATGGATTTATGGGGATTTTGAGGATGGTGGAATGGATTCAGGGGTTGAGAGGATTGATGGGAATTTGTAGGATTAAGGAATTTTTTTTTAGGTTGTGAAGATTTTTAGGGATTTTTAAGTAATTTCGATTCTTTTTTGGATGAAGTAATATTTCATGGATTAGAAATAGATTATTTAAAGAATTATATTGAATTTAATTTAGACTGAGCAATTGTGAAATAAATCTACGGTTATCTTTAAAGATATTCAGTAATATTTGAATTAATAATTTAAATTAAACCTTGATATATCAATGTAAATATTAACTACGATATCATTTAGTCATCGCGAAGTAAAACTTACGCCAACATATGTTGCAAGCCACGAAATCCTAATCTAGTCAAAACGCTTCTAGTCTGACTCTTAATCTCAACAATAGGTCTTTTCGACATAACATATCTCTCCGCTTCAAAAACCGTAAACGACTTAATCGCCATAATATAAGCAATAACCAAAGAAGCACTTCTATTTTTTCCATGTTTGCAATGCACTAAAATATTCTGACCAGAACTGACAGCAGCATGAATAAATCTGAGAGACTCCTGAAGAATCGGCTGAATATCAGTATTTCTCCCTCCTCGAATAGGAAGTCTCAAATACACAACTTTTTCTTGCAATTCAGGAACAGGATCCATTTGAATGACTTGCAAGATAAACTTAATTCCATTCGCTTCGATCACTGAAGGATTTTTCGCAGCGATTTCATTCCCAAGGAACAAAAAATCATCGATTTGGTTAAGAATCTCCGAATTTTTCTTTTTTTTCGATTTTTTCACTTGTGAGTCAGACGGTGATAGACATTTAAATATTTTTTTCATATTATAATTAAAAATCGTATTTTCGAGTCCTGACACTTCGAATGAATTCTTTCAAGTTGATTTTTCCATCTCCGTCATCATCAGCTTCTTTGATCATCTGGACCCAGACGCTTTCATCGACTTCACTGGCATCGCCAAGAAGACTTTTGATTTCAATCAAGGTGATTTCTCCTGACCCGTCCTTATCAAACAAGGCGAAAGCAGACTCAAGGTTCGCAAGACTGACGATTTTCTGATGGTTCATGCAAGCCTTGAGGAACTCATGATAGTCAATTTCGCCGTTTTCATTGGTATCGACTTCTCTCATTATCGAGTCAACTGTTTTATAAGCGTTAAATTCGTCCATGGTTTTAATGTATTGTTCCATGAGTTCATCTCGAGTGATTCTCCCGTCTCCGTTAGAGTCAATGAACTGAAATTCTTTTTTCAGTCTTTTTAGCTCTTCATGTGAGATGATTTGATAAGAAAGATAAGTGTAAACCGCATCTTTTAGTTTAGAATTTGAGGTAAAACTTGCAAGTTTTTTTAAAGTTTCAGATAAAATCTGAGGGTTCTGAGATTTTACAAGTTTTCTTGAACTTTGGATCCAAGGATGCATTAGAACTTCTGTCGCAGAGATCCTTTGATAGTAGTCAAGAGTTAACATCTGTTGTAATAAGTCAAAAGCACTTTCACTGAGGTCTAAGTTTTCTTCTCTTTTTACCTTTAAAGGCGAGTTTTTCACATTTTTGAGAATAGTCGGGTTGTCTTTTCCGGGGTATGGAGCTTTTCCAGTGAGTAACACAAAAAGTACAACCCCACAACTCCAGATATCACATTTTTCATTATAATTCCCACGAAGTACCTCAGGAGCGATATAATAAGCAGTTCCAAAAAGGTTCTGTAAGTTTTTTTTCGGGTCTAAAAAACAGGAGCTTCCAAAATCAACAACTTTTATACTAAGACTTTCTCCTTTTTCCTCTAAAAGAATATTTTCAGGTTTCAAGTCGCGATGAATGACGTTTTTTTCATGACAATAAGCGACAGCGCTCATCAATTGATAGAAAATTAAAGAAGCTTGTTCTTCAGTAAAACGTTTCCATTTGATGATTTTTTCAAATAACTCTCCACCTTCGCAGTACTCGGTAACGACGTAGAACTTCAGGTCGTCTTCGTATATCTCAAAACAACGGAGGATGTTTGGATGGTCTAAACTGGTGATAATTGAAATTTCTTTCAATTGGAAGTCTGAGTCCATCTGGTCTAGGTAAAGACCGGCCTTGTGAATGAATTTTACTGCACGCTTTTCTTGAGTTGGCTTGTATATACAGAGCTTTACCTCGGAAAATGCACCTGATCCTATTGTTTTTAACTCTTCGTAGTCAGAGGATAATGAACCTTTCACCCTTTTGATAAATGATACTGGACGAAGGGTTGGAATCACTGATGATGGGATTCGATTTGACACCCGAATTCCAATCGCAACGTTTTTAGATGAAATGCATCCCATTTTTATTGTAAGGAAATTTAAGGAAATTCCTTCAGAAAATCTTTAATTTATTTAAAGATTTTTTTTAAGATAACCATGAAAACATCCTTCTCTCCAATTAAAAACTATAATATTCACATCTCTAGACCTAAAAAAATTCTCTACCTCAAAATAACCATAAAAAATCCAAAAATCCATAAAATCCAACTCATTGCCTATTAAATTAATGAAAGCGACTTTTTATGTCCGCCCTTCTTCGCTTCGAAAAACACTCGCGAGTCATAAGAATATCCCGAAAACAAGCTCTGAGACCCAGCAAGATCAATTCCAGGTTCCAAGTCATCTTTCCAATCTCCTAAAGTCCTAGGATCAAAATTATCCTGATTTTTCGGCACAAAAGGAGCAACAAGTGATTTTTCACAAAGTTCTTTCCACGGAAAGTCTTTAAGCCAAGGATGATCTTTAACTTCAGCGAATCCTTTACATCCAAGTCGATTAGAAGCTTTTCTCTGAATCATTCGATTGACGAAGTCAGCCGCTTCAGCCGACCATCCTTCAGGAGCTTCAACGATTTTAGCCTGTTTCGTTAAAATGCTATCTCTAATCTCCTTCCGATCCCTGCCACAATAAGGCCTTCTTCCGACGATGATTTCAAATAAAATAACTCCTAATGCGAAGTAATCAGCGGCGATTCCGTGATTTTGATGAAAAATGACTTCAGGGGACATATATCCAGGAGTCCCTGAAGTGTCCTTCGCGTTTTCAGCAGTCCAGACTCTTGCAATTCCGAAGTCAGTGATGTAAAGATATCCTCTCTCGTCGAATACAAGATTTTCAGGTTTTATGTCGCGGTGAAGGATTCCGTTGCTGTGGATGTAGTTCAGGCCACAAGCGATGCAAGCTGCAATGAACTTTCCTTGCAACTCGGTGAATCTCTTGACTTTTCCGATGTGGTATCTTAAGTCTCCCCCGTTCTTTAGGTCTAGAACTAGGAATAAACTTTCTCGGTCTTGGAAGGCGTAGTGCATGTTTACTATAAATGGATCTCGAAGGACTTCGAGGATTCTTCTTTCGTTCATTACAGAGTGAACGCTTCTTTTACTTATTATGCGTAATTTTAACATTTCTTTTAAAGCGAAATGCTCTTTGGTCTTTTTGTTTTCGACTTTCCAGACCTTCCCGAAACCACCTCGGCCGATTGCGTAGTTGTAGATGAACCAGTGCTTGCCCAGTTGTAATTGCTCTGAAGTGTCTGGCTTTAAGATTTTTTTGCTAAGTGTCATTAATCGCGAACCTTGATGTGATATCAGAGTTCTTTTTGACACCCGCTTTTTGTATATTGAAGGCGAAAAAAAGTTTGGGTTTGCTTTCTTTGAATTTTCAACGATCCTGTTCATTTTTTTTATATTTTTTTTAGGCATTTTGGCTTTTCTTTTGAAAATTGTGGGTTTTCGATAGCACAAAAAATTCAGGTAGTACTGGTTCTTCTGGGGTTTTGCATGAAGGGATTATTGGGTTAGGTATTAACTGTGGATATCGATATGGAAATGGGAAAAGTCATTAGTGAAAGGTGTTTGGCTGTAATCTATGGAATCATACTGTTTTCTTTAAAATTTAGGTTGAGAAGAATATTAGCTAAATTAAGGTCTTTAATTTTATAATCTAAGAAAGCTTATAAACAATTTAGAACACATTGTGAAACAAATTATAACCAGAGAAAGGAATTTCATCGAATTTGAAATTTTAATATTTTTCTTTATTCATTATTCCAAACTCAATGTTTTTTGTCTTCTGAGGCAACTCTAATCATGTATATATTTATTCAAGTAAATCAAAGAGTTAACTCATTTATGTCCAAAAATCGACTTAAAATGATCAAAAATTTTCTAATATATATATTATCATTCAAATATAAAATTTCTAATCACAATAGAAGGCTGATGTGATTGCAAGCTATATCACAACCAATGACTTTAAAATTGAATTTTTTAAGTATTTTATTTTCATGATATCCCTAATCTCATCAGGGTAATTTCGAATCATTAAATTAGCAAGGATTATAAAAGAACCTACTTGTTAAATCTAAAAGTAATAAACAATTTTCAAAGCTTATGAGTGGTTGATGGAATTTTGTTATAGTAATTTGTTTTTTTGAAGATTTTTTTTCAAATGACGGTCTTCATGAGACAAGAGCAGCCTAAACAGAGATTTAAACACTTACGGGCTTGTTTTTAATTTTATAGAATAGATATGTTTTGATATGTGGCATTATTCATTTTCTCTCTAGACATAATTTTTCATATCGATAAAATTTATCTCAAATCTCAAATCTCAAAAGTCTTTGTAAAGCGACTCAGTGGCATTAAATCGCTGGAATTTCTTACAGAAATTCATACCTCGAATATAAAATTTTAAAAAATTTTAAGCAAAAAAAATTGGTAATGATTTGTTTCGTTCTATAAAAGATATTGATTTTCGATACTTAGAATTACATTATTAATAGTTTAAGCCTTTTTTTTACTACAATGATGAGAAGATTTGACTGGATTCATATGAAAAGTGCTTTTAAGTCCTACCAGTTATCATTATCTCATCATCATCAACCTAATACCCTAAACCATTGCCAGAGCCTTTTTCCCTATCAACCATTCTACCGATTCTAGAAAATTCTAATCCTCATCCAATTCCAAAACCTAAAAATTACTATCCCGCTATCCTTTGAATCCATAAACCTCTTTCCCAAGCACCAGAAATAGAAAAAATTAATTCATTTTCGATATTTTTATAAATTTTCATTATACCACTAATTTTTACGATAAATCAGATATAAATCAAATTTTTCCATACTTGGCAGGCAAATAATAATAATTACAATGGATCTGAGACTGCCAAAACTAAGGACTCCCACAACTTCCCCAAGACTAGGACCGACACCTCTTCAACAAAACGTCCATTCACCTAAGCAGGTCAATCTGACCTCTGTAATTAAATCAAGAGACTCAGTAAAACTTCCAAGATTGGATGTCACAAATGCTTTTTCAAAACCTGAGAACTTGATTCAGAAGGTGTATGATAAAATTAACATCGACGAAGAGTCAAAGTTCGAAAATCTTATCTTGACCTTGCAGTTTGTTGACACTTTGAGGAACTAATGATTATTTATTCCTATAGTATTAAGATTAGAATAAGATTTGTCTTAATAACTTGTCTAATTTAATAAGTGAATATTTCTTTTATTTAGGAACAAATTATAGACTTCTTCCATGATTTACTTCAATCCCGTAGTTACTTTGCTCAGTTATCACTGAAAAAAAGAAACGGCTAAATTCAAATTTCATCAGAATTAGAAAAATCTGAAAGTTAAAAACTCTTCTTCTTGTCCTTCACCGAGTTTTCAAATCCAACCTTTTTCAAAATTACTTAAAATTCATAAAATATTTAAAAACATTTCAAGTTCCATTAATTTTAATACCCTGAACCCAATTCCTCAAAACCTTTCTAATCCTTCAACTTCCAAAAGAAATCCAACATCTAACGTAATTTCTTATTTTAAATGTCAAAAAGATCAGTCAAGATAGAAGAAGAAAACCTGCGACTTCGAAACGAGCTAAAAAGACTAAAAACTCAAATAAAACACTTAAAACACGTTTCAAACAACATCTGCCCCCTACCAGTCGAAAACAAGCAAAACATAGCTCTTCACATCCATCAAAGACTCGAGCAAGGAATCTTCAGTCCTCCAAAATTGCCTCTTCGTCCAAAGTCTCCTCTTTCGTCTCACAGTCGAAAGTCAAGCCGAAGTCCATCCTTTCTAAACTCCTCAATTTTCTTCGACTCCAACAAAGAAAACCTGAGACAAGAGGTAAAAGTCCCAAGTCCCGACTTCCCAAAGGTAAAATTTTTAGTCCCTAGTGAAAGATTTGACCACCTGAGTAGTTTAAACGACACATCCAGACAAAACATTGACGAACTCCAGACACTTGAAAGAGAAAACAACATGTTGAAAGAACTGAGTTGCCTTCGCAAGGAAAATGAAATCCTCAGGTCTCAGATTCGGTTAAAAACGCCGAAAGGCGTTTTTAGGAATAAGTTAAAGAAGAAAAATCACAGTAAAAAAATACTTGAAGAGAATTTTGAATTGGCTTCACCTGTTTCAACAAGGTCTAAAGTTAGAGAAATAAGACCTGAGGTTAAATCAAGGAGAATCGTTGAAAATCGACCTGGGCATAAACATTCTTACTCCATGGTCAGTCCTACTCCTGTTGAGAAAAGAATTTCTAGGTCGCCTAGTGTTTGCTCCAAGTCGCCCAATGCGAGCTTTTCTGATAACTTCTCATTCACTGAGTCTGCGAAGAAGGGAAAGAGAGGAAAAGTTGAATGTCTTGATATGCCGAGGACTTTTGATAGGTCGCCTTGTTTGAATAGCAGCAGAATTAGTCCTTCGGTTACCCCTCGAAGTAAGAATTGCTGGAATTGTGATACTTTGCTGTATAAAGGACTTAGTACTAGTTTTTGTAATAAAACACATGATGATTAATAATTTAAGGATTAAGGTTTAGATTTATTAGGTTGGGTTGAGGAAGTTGGTTTGTTGATTTGTGTTAGGATTATTAAGATTCACTTTAGTTGTAAGGAGAATGATGAAAAATTAGAAAAACTATCGAAGTATCAATATTGAATTAGAATTTAATTATTGACTACTTAGTCAAGGTACCCTGCCTTTTGAAATTAGAATCAGAAATTATTATTGGAAAGTGATAGGCAGGGTTGTGTTTATAAGTTTTGAGACTTTATTTCACTAATAAAGAATTCGCTCTTGAAGTTACATTAAGAAAATAACTTACTGATATATCATTGATTAAAGACTGAGGATCCTAAATTCCTCTTCTGCTCCTTTTCCTGATTCTTCCTGTTCTTTATTCATAAATAAAGTTGACGATTTTGTTCATTTCATTAGTACATCATGAATAAGTGAAAATTAGAATTTTATGAAGACCAATAAAATTTGTAATTTTAATTTTTATGGCAGATTATGAATATTAACATTTAGCTGACACAACCATCCTCTAAAGACTATGAGTCTTGATAATGTAATTTTCCTGAATCGCAAATCTCTTGAAAAAGTATTTATCTGGAATTCAACTATTCCTCCTATAAACATTCTTTATGTTTTATTAAAACTAATTTCAATAAACTAATTCTCTTATTAACTTACAGTATTTTAAACTATCCTTGATAAATTATCTGTTTTAATTTATTACTTGGCAAAAAATTTAGCGATTTTAAGATTTTTCAATTTCGAAACATCCTTGAAAAGATCTAATCCCATAGACTGAAAATATGGAAATCGTGATGAGAATTTCTGATAATAATCATTAAATCGATTGACTTGGATTTATCCTTTGTTTTACAAAATGATAAGCTTACTAAAAATGGAAAATTGTGATTCTTAGCCTAACTCATGTGGTAAAAAATAATTAAAAACACTTTTTAGATGGATATAATTTAGTTGATTTAATATAAAAAGCATCGATATTTTTTTGTTTCAGTATAATTAAAATAAACCAGATAATAATTTTAGTAAGATAATGATATTCAATGAAATTTAAGAGAGTCTTCTTGTTTATGATGATAGAAAAATTAGCTTAAATATCACAATTTATGATTTTTAATCCAATTCCATTTCTTTTAAATATAATAAATTCAAGAAGTTTTTGAGGGGATTACCGAAAATTTGAGATTTTATAATGAAATAATATAGTTGAATTGATGAAAATTGACTATCTTATCAAACAATTTAATGTAAAAAAATATGTTTGGACAGCACATAAATTACAGTGGATTTCCATCAATTTATAACAAAGAATTCAAAAAAAAATTGAAAGTTTCACCTTGGTAGATATTAAATAAAAAAATTCTTAAACTAAAAATATATCTCTAAAATAGTTTAGAATCACCTTCAAATATCAAATACAAATAATTTTAAATTATTCGACTTCTTATTCAAAAGTATCAAATGACAATATGGAAACTTATGATGAGACCAAAATCATTTTTTCACTTAATCTATCCTGTAACTGCTAAAGAGGCCCTTATAGAGTCATAGTATTTAAAGTATATAATAGAATAGGTGCTAGCCAGATTGTTATAGTTAAATCTATTGAAGTCAGCATTGAACTTTTGTATCTTAGCACTAAACAATAAGATTATTGTTAAATATAGATTAAATTAATATCTAAAGAACATTTCCATATGGTTAACTTTGCAAATCTTATTTAAGATACACCCTAACCGTAAAGATTTCATCATTTTATTCATATTGAGTCTGGAGAGCCTAAAGTAACTTAAAGTTGAATCTTGGTTTTCACCAATATTTAAGGATAGATCTATTTTCTCCTTTATTCGACTATGCAGAAGCAAATCAACAACCGAGTCTTGTAATTGTTGAATTTTTTAAAATTGGAATATTTTCTGAATATGACAACATGAGAGTCAAGGCTAGGAATAAGAGCTGTAATGAATATTTTAATTTGGGAATTATTTGAGTCTAAACTTAGATTATCCTCTTAAATATATCTATTTTCACCTATAAAACCACCTAATATTCACTAATTTCCAACCAAATTTAAATAATCCCATATAATTGTAAAAATCAGAATGGAATTCTCAGAGCCCTTCGAACTCAAAAATTTAACCAATTCCCATTTTTTGAACTCTTCTCTAAATACTTACTCATCTTCAAAAACCTCTTCATCAAATCCAAGACACTACAAAAATCTTTTCCAATCCAATCAAATCATATCAGAAAGTTTAGGAAGTTACTCAAAAGCAAGCAGTTGTTTACAAATCGAAAAAGACCTTTCATACCTAACTGAAAAGTCCCACAATCCTCGATCAAGCCTGACGATTTCCTTATTCCAACCAGTAGAACCAGTTAAATTAGGTGAAAACAGTCTCTTAATAAAGATCTACTTCTTCAACTCTGTTCATTCCCTCGACCTAGTCCTTCCATGCGAGATAAAAGTCGTTGATATGATAAGCAAAGCCCTTCGAAAGTACGTCGAACACTTCAAGTCAAGTCTTCCTTTCGGTCTTGATACTTCTGCCTATAAAGTCTGGCTTCCTCATGAAGATTCTCACACTCCTGACACTGACTTCGTCATCAATAAAGACCTGCAAGTCTTTAAACTTGGATGTTCAATTCTTTGTCTTTGTGAAAACCCGGATTTTGTTGAAAGGTCCAGAAAAACTATTGAAAAATTCAGAGTTTTACAGAAAAAAGATAAAATTGTTCTACAAGTTTCTTTTGAAGGGAATTGGGGAAGCTTTTTAGTTAATAAAAGTACTGAGTTAAAAGAACTTCTTCCATTTTTTAGGAAAAAGTTTGGGATTTCGGGATGGGTTGCTGAAGAACTTTATGAATTTCTGACTTTTATTGAAGAAACTGGAGAGTATTGCTTGGTTCATGTGGGGATTCTTGCGAAGGATATTCGGAATAATCAGATTTGGATGAGAAAAAAGAGATTTTTAGACCATCCTATTTGTTCTAATAATTTGATTAAGTATACTAAACCATTAACTCATTAATCATGGTAAAGAAGTTTAATCTTTAACCCTCGAGTTTCCAGGTCTTGAACCAGAACCACCCACTGAAAACTGTCAACAATTTCTAAAACCTTTCCAGATTCCCAGTCTCTAAAAGATTCTCCAACAGACCTTCCTTGAAACTCGATGAAAATTTCTTGACCTTCATTAATATCTTTAAAAATTTTCATTATTTCCTGTATAATTTTCTGTTCCACATTGTCTGACTGGGCAATGATGGACTTTACAGATTCTGCAAGATTTTTGAATAATGGAGGAATGAGACTTTTATAAGCGAGTTTCAAGAACATTGGATAATAATTTATTTCAAGTCCTTCTAATATCCAGTTAAAGTAGTTGAAAGGGCATTCGTTTGTTGCGGTAAAAATATTTCCTAAGAGGTGAATGAGCAGAGGGTACTTTTGAGGATTGTAAGAAGAGGAAATTGTTTTTATTATCTTGTTTGTTTCGTCTTCTGAGTACTTTGAAAGAAGAAAGGCGAAGGGCTCTAAGCTGCTTTTAGGGAGGTTTGATAGGAAAAAATCCATGTTTTCAAGGATTTTTTGATAAAAATCTTTTAAAAGCACCTCTGATGAGGCTGCTGTTAAAAAGATTGATGAAAGAGTTAAACTTGTTGATGAAAAGTTTTCGATGAAGTAGTCAAGAGGCGAAATAGGCAAGGGTAACTCTGATGAAGTCAATAAGTCAAAATTTAAATGGAGTAAAAGGTTGAAGAGAAAAGTGGCATCAGTTAGTGATTCGGAAGTAATCAGAAATGAAATGTTTTCGTAAATTTTTAAATGATTTTCAGGATTTACTTTAGCGAGAATTGTTTTAAGGACTTCAAGTATTATATAAGATCGATGGTCTTGGTTGTAGTCGAATTGCAAGCTGGACTTTAGTGAAGAGATCATTGGCTCGATATAAGAGTCTGCGTCTTGTATGGATTGAAAGGCAGCGAGTAATCTTTTAGAGTTTATGATGAAATGCTCATCAGGTTGATGCACATCAGAGAGTAAGAAAAGATAATCCGTTATTTTTCTGTAGTCTTTTCCTTGTTTGACTAACTGAATCACAACTTCGTAAAAGTCTTCTCTCACAAATTGTGAAAGTTTATAGTACTTTAGGTTTTTATTCAGTAGTCGTATATTTATATTATCAGGTAGTTGTAATTCTGTTTCTTCTAGTCTTTTTGAATATATTATAATATAAGGAGTTGAAGTATCGGAACCATCACAAAAAGGGATGGTGTATTCAGTGTCTAGACTAGATGCAGGCTTTATGGAAATCTCTTCATCATTAATCAAAAGCCATCTTGCACTTTCTTTCTTTATATAATAATAATGGCCTGAATCTGCATCTCCAATATGAACAATAATGCCTTTCAAGTAGTATCTGCTCAATTCTTGATCTTCAGTCTGAACATCGATTTCTTTTTCTATTCCAATTTTAGTATTAAGCTTTATCGTTCTTCCTTCTAACACACTATAAGTGAACCTTTTAATAGTAATAATAAAAGTTTCAGGCAAATATTTTAAAGTTGTTATCTGAGAAGCGTTTTGCTTTTGAGCACAAATAACACATTCATACCTATTTTCTCCTTCAAGTCTGAAATTTTCATAAAATTTTCCGATTTTTGAACTAATTGACTGGTTTTCATTGCAGTCAATCATGAAAGATACTTCTTTATTCACCTTGAAATTGGGAGTTTTACATACATCACATAATAAATTACTAGAAAATTCAATTTCTAATGTTTTTTTCAAGTCTTCACCCCCTTCCAAACTCAAAGATTCTAGTAAATCATTGAAAAAATCTGAAGCATCTCTTTGCTCAAACTCGTCAAAGTAAAGTTCAGCATTTTTCTTTAAAATCTTTTCGCCGTTGACTGGAGAAATGTAAGAAAAACGTAACTTTCCAAAGATGTATAAAAGAGAATCGATGTTTCGCTTTGTCGGGTCATACTTTGAGAAGAGTGAATTGAGAAACTCTTGATTTTCATTTAAAAGTAGTAAAATTGTGTTTAAGTAACAAATCATTCCTTCTCGTTTTAAACCTTTTTGAGTACTTTTCAAGCAAAGGCTGTATTTTTCCATTTTTTTTTGGGATAAGTTTTTTCTTATTTCAGTGAAACAAGAAAGTTTCTCCTCGATCATTTGAAGAGCCTCTTCTGAAGACCATTTCAAGAAAATCTTGTAAAATAATCCTCTTAATTCAGTTGAGCGAGGGTAAAAAACAGTTTCGCTTGAAATCGATTCCTTCATTTTCTTTATAATTTCCTCAAATATCGATAATTTTACATGATTTTTTATGAACCAGTAGATAAACTTAAAAATATTTAATAGTTTCAAGCTTGGAACCTGAAAATCGTCTTCAAAATTATCGACTGAGAATTCAAATACTTTTTTTACAAGGTTTTCATACTTTTCCTCTAGGGTGTCATTAAAAATACTCAACAAGAAGTCAGTAATTTTCTTTAAATTTGATGAAATTATCAACTTTTCACAAGAATCTGTAAAAATTTTCAAGATTTGATCAACTGAATCAGATTTTTCTGTTAAAATATTTAAAAGAATTTCGAAAGGATCATAAATTTTTGATATCGGGTTTTCAATAGCCTTTAAAACCAAAATTTGTAAATATTCCCGAAAGTTATTTAAAAAAAATTCAATTAACTGATGCGAGACATTCTGAGATTCGTCCAGCTGATTTAAAGGACTCGAAATTATATTTTCACATATTTCCTTCAAACGGGTAGAATTTCTCACTATTTGATTTTCCGAGTGAGAAAAAAGTAAAATTTGAGAAAGTTTTGGGAATTTCAGTGATTTTGACAGGATCACATTAAGATATCTATTCAAAGTTTCACCTTCTAAGAATGGATTCTGAATAGATAAAAAATCTTGGTATTCATTTGAATTGTCTGGATTGTAATATTCACTGACATAGCTCAAATAATTCGGAAACTCTTTCAAAAATAGAAAAACATCTTCATGGTTTTTTTCATCTACTAATGAATATAAAACAGCAACAACCATACCTTCACTCATCAAATTACATTCATTCAACCTTCTCATAAAATTAAAAAATTTCGGAATTTTTTTAGTTGTTTTTAACCATTCTGCTAAAATTTCAGAGTCCTCAGAAATTTCGTCAAAAGTATAAAATTTGACAATCATCAACTCAATGACGATTCCCCCGAGTTCATCAATTAATCTTTGTGTCGCATTTTCACTTTTGAATAAGATTTCGATAGTCTTGTTTAAAATAAAACAGTTTTCATTCGTTAAAGATTGTCTTACTGTTTCGATATAAGCAGAAATATAAACATCTTCGAAACCTTCAAAATTCTGATGACAACAAAAAAAGTTCTGAAAAATGAACTGAAAATAAGAGTCAATCACTTTTTTTTCAATCATCGAGCACAAAAATTCACCCCAACTCGAATCAATTTCAACAAAACGAATGATACTTTGAATTCGTTTTTTCATTGAAAACTTCGATTTTTCTAAAATTATCTGAAAAACCACTTTTTTTTCTTCACTTTTTTCAATACTAAAGTCTTTCTCGAACACAAATTCAAAAAACTGATAATTATTATCAAATATCTGCAAAAAATCCTTATCAAGCCGCCTTAACACATAACAAGCAGAAGAGAACTCAAGAGACTCTTTCCCTGCAAACATGCCGAATAAAAGACTTTTTAAAATTTCCTGATCATTGAAAACCAAAACATTTGCCAGATATTTTTCAAGACATTCAAAAGTGACCCCGACACTCAAAACTTCCTTGAAAAATTCTTCAACATTTCCAGTCACTTTTAACTTAACCCAGTAAAGTTTGATGATAATTTCTTGGAAACTTGAGTCATATCTGGCAAGAATAGTTTTAATCTGCTTTACCACAGTTAAAACTTGCACTTTTTCTAAAGTCATCTCAATATTTACCACTTCTTTCATCGACTCTAAAGGTAAATTTTCAAAGATTTCTAAGAACTTTAAATCGTTTTCTCTTTGGTTTTCCAAGGAATAAGAAATAAAAGTTTTTGAGGATTTTATGCATTCTCTGTGACTGGAGACAAAAGAGAAAAAACCGAAATTTATCAGGTTTTCACAAAGTCTGCTGTAAGATGAACTCGACGTGATGCTGAGGTCCAGGTCAAGGACCAAATCATGTTTCCTTTTAAAAGTTTTACAGACATTCAAAGCTTTCATGTCAAATTTCGCTAATTCCATTTGAATAACATCTACGAATTCTTGTCTCTCTTCAGTAAATTTCGACAGAAATTTTAAAATTTGATTGAAAATATTTCTAAAGACTTTCGGTTTATATTGATAGAAATCAGATTGTTTCACTAAATAACAATGAAGAGTTTTAAAAGTCTTTTCCCAGTACTTCTGAACCGCCAGGCCTTCCTCGTAACTCGAATCGCCGACAAGCCCTTGACTAATGAAAAACTTGTTCAACTTATAAACAAACTTCAAAGAGTTCTCACTTCGATAAAGTCTTTTCACCTTCATATCCTTCATCGACTCTAAAAACACTTTTCTTGGATTTAAAAGTTCTTCATCATCAATCAAATCTTGATGTTTTTCCCAAAATCCTTCACTTTTTTTAGGATCTCGAAAGATGACCTGCAAATAATAAAACACTTCAGGCCAAATAACGCACTCGTCTTCTTTCGAGTCCGAGTCAAGAACTTCGAGAAATTTCAAAGTTTTGCTTTTTAGGATCTCGATGCACGACTTGAAAATTAAAGAAAAAATTTTTTGAAGACTGAAGAAATTTTCTTGATATTCTTGAAGGTCGTACTTTAAGATTTGATTTATGTAAAAAAAGAGAGATTTTTGCATTAGGTCGAAGGAAATTGAGTTTTTTTCGATGGAGAAGGAGGAGGTTATTAGTTCTAAGACTTTTGGGGTATCTGTGAAATTGTAAAGGGAGAGTAAGTCATGGTTTCCTTTTGTTGTTGTTGTTCGGGTTCGGAACTTTTGGATTTCTTTTGGATCGATTGGCTCTCCTGGTCCGAAGCATACTGATTTTGGTTGTGAATCTTTGAGGAGAAGAGCAGCTTTCCAGCCGTCTAAGTCACAGTCTATGATTTCATAATTTGAATCCATTTATAGAGGTATTTTCTATATTTTAATATTGTTTTAGAGGGACAGGGAATAAGAATTAAGAAAATCACACTTTGTGGTTTAGGTTGATGAATGATTATTCCTATCTAATTATGATAAAGCACTTTTATTTGAGTCTCACTCTCTTTATCAGACTTAATCAAAATCACGTCTCTAGCCTTTCCAACAATCTTATAAACCTTGCTGGTACTTGGATCTCTAAAAAATTCTCCCTCTTTTTCCCCTTGAACTTCAATAAAAATTTCTTTGTTCAAGCTAATATCATTAAAAATCAATTTAATTTCTTCTTGCACGCCTTCAAGGTGAGTTAATTTAGATTGCAAAATTGGATGAACTTTATTCTCATATAAATGATGAAAATCAGTGTCATTATAAAATGTTTTTGCAAATTTGATAATTCTTGGAACGTCCTGGTCAGGAAGTTCTTTGAAAATCCAATCATAATAATTCCTATAATTATATAATTCTTGTTTATTTTCTCTTCCGATATAATTGAATATATAAAATAAAACTTTCAATTTAATTGAATTCTGAGAATTCCATATAAGTACAAGAATTTCGTTTCTTCTGTTGTAAAACTTTGATAAAACAAATGCAAGCTGTTCTAAGCTATTTGGTGATGTATACTGCAAAAATGATTCTAGGTTATTAGCGAAATCATCATAAAATTCATCAAGGGTATGGCAGTTCGAAGCTATTAAATTGTAGATGAACGAGTATTCTAATTGATTTATTGATACGTTTGTGACAAAAAAAGTTATAGTATATTTTACTATGTCATTAACTTGGATGTTAAGAAGTCTAATGCCTATATAGGCGAACAAATTGAAAACAAATGTTAGGTTTACTCCAGTTCGTTGTTGTCGAAAAAGAGAACTAAAAATTTCATAAAATTCCTTGTGTTGTTCATAATTAGCTTTACTTAAAAGTATCTTAATAACTTCAAATTTTATGTAATTGTAATGATTTGTAACATTTCCCCATGCCCATATATTTTCAATATTTTGCTTAATAAAATCCAAACATTTTCCATCATCATTCAATCCTTCAAAAACTTTCAACAATTTTTTTGAGTTTTTCAAGAAATTTTCATTACTTTCGTATATATTTGAGTAATAATTAAATAAATAATACATTCCAGTGTCATAATCTTTTGAAACATTCACGAATTGAATGATTAATTCTACAAGATCAGACCTTGTGAATCTTGTAATAGTTAAATATTTCAAGTTCTTGGTTTGCACCTTCTGTAAAATATTTTGAGGGAATTCAATATTATTGATTTTCGGTTGTCTTGAATAAATAAGAAGATAAGGATTGGTAGATTCTTTATTGAAATCAAATAAAAACTCTTCAAAACGTTCAGGTTGGAAATTTTTTAATAATTCAGTTTTTTTATCATTAATATAAGTCCAGCCCTCATCATTTTTCTTGAAATAAAAGTAATGCCCAGCCTGAACTGATCCATTGTGAATGACGATTCCTTTCAGATAATACAAAACATCTCCTTGATCTTCAGTGTTTACAACGACCTGACTATCAATTTTTACTTTTGTATTCAATTTCACTTGATTTCCTGTTGCTACTTCATATGAAAATCGTTTAATATAAGCAATAAAAGTATCAGGTAAATATTTGAACTTAGTCACTTTGGTAGCGTTTTTTTTTCCTCCACAGTTACTGCATTCATACATATTTTGTCCTTCAAATCTTACAGTTTCTTTGAAATTATTCATTTTAGAAGCGATAGATTCATTATCATTGAATTCAAGCATGATCAAATTTTCTTTAGCTTGATTATGACTTTCAGTTTTGCATTCGTCACATTTTATAGATGAAGAAAAAATAACTTCTAGAGGCTTGTTGATTTCTTCACCGTTTTCGAGAGATAAAAAAAGCAGAAGGGTATTTAAAAACTCAGAAGCATCTTTTTGCTCGGTTAAAGAAATAGCTAAATCTGGAAACTTCATTAATGACTTTGCAGCGTTTGTTGATGACAAGTAGGAATATTGAAGCTTAGCCAATAGATATAAAACTGAAGTAAGTAAAGGCTTATCCCAGGAATATTTTGAGATTAGAGAATGTTGAAACTCTTGATGATCGCTGAGAAGAATGAGGCAGGTGTTTAAATAACAGACCATTCCATTGTTTTCGAAACCCTTTTGACCATCCTTCAATGATTGGGTATATTTTTGAATTTTTTTAGGTTGGACGTTTTGTCTCTCCAAGAAGAATTTGCTTCCTTGTTCTTTTATCACATGAATGATTCCAGCATCATTCATTGCGAAAAAAATCTTATAGACTAAACTTCTAACCTCAATTGATTTCGGATAAAAATAATGTTCCGCCTTGACCCATTCTTTAAGTTTTGCAGAAATCGTATAAAAGCAATGCAAAATCTTTCCTTTTTTCAAGAATTTGACAACCATCTGTAAACAACTTAAAAGCAATAAACTTGGCTTTGAAAATTCATCTATTTGGTTCTGCCCATATTGATAAATGTATAAAACAAGGTTGTTTAGTTCTGTCTCATATTCATTAGTAAAAAGATCAACAAGAATTCCAGAAATTTCTTTTATTTTTCTAGAAAGTAAGAGTTTTTCTTTGTCACCATTAATTTTATTCAAAAAATAAAGATATCGAGATTTATCTTTTTTTATAGCTTTTTTCAGTAGTTTCGCCAGGTCGCAAATTCCGTTATCATCGTCTTCAAGTATTCGATTTATTAAATCATCTAAAAAGTTTGAGTTATCTGCGTTTTCGATGAATTCCAATAAAGACTTTTGGGCGTTTTTATTTTTTTCTAATTTTTCGAATGGTGTTTTCAATAAAAGACTGCAAAAATTTGAATTATTTTCATGGTTAGGGTAAAACTCTAGCAAACGTTGAGCTAGCTTTGGATAGGTTATGTTTTTTTTTGAGATATGATAAATGTTCTCAGTTATACTTAATGAGGGATGAATCATCACAAAATCTTGCCATTCATTCGATTCTAAGGGATTGTAAAATGTTGTGATGATTTGATAAGAGTCGAAAGATTTCATAAATATAGAATTAATTTGATCAACATTGTTTTCTTGCAGTTTTGAAAATAAAATGGTAGTAATTAGCTCTCGGAAACACTTTTTGATGTACTCATCTGTTAAAAATGGAAGAAAAATTAGAACATCATTAATAGCTCTCATTTTATTCTTCAATTCATTTTTTATATGATGGTTATCCTCAGCTTTTATATATTTAAGCATAAACAAAAAAGTATGTCTAAAGTTTTCTCTGACACCTCCAGAAATTCCTTGCTCAGAGAAATACAATTCTATTGCTTTAAAAACAACTTTTTCACTAATTTCTTTATTTTTTTCAATTAAAGATTTTTGAACTACGATTTGAAAAGCCTCAGCATAAGCGTCACTGAAATCAGTCTCAATATCATCTGCTAAAAATAACTGAGATAGAATGTTTTCAAGTACTCTTTCTCCAAGTCCTTGAATAACCAATGAGCAGACATTTTGAATCCAGGAGCGGTCTTGTTTAATGAAATAAATGAAAACATTTAGCCTGTTTTTAAACAAAATATTATTTTTCTTTATAAGTATTTCAAATATAACTTTTTTTTGTTCAAAGTATCTTGAATTGATTTTTATATCGAAAACGAAGTCAAAATAATTATAGTTCATGTCAAATTTTAGTAAAAAATCGTTGGTAATTGAATTAAGAATCTCTACTTCCAGGAAATGCACTAAATTCTGGTGATTTAAGTAAGAGTTCTTTAATATGAGGCTAATCACCTCTTTGTTTATAAAATTTTCTTTCAAAAAGAGGTTTTTAAACTCTTTTCCAAGGACATCATTAGACAAATTTGGAATTTCTGATATATTTTGAAGGAATTCTTTAATATTTTTAGAGATTTTAAACTGAATCAAAAGTAGTCTTAGTATAGCAACTTGCATATTCGGATTACTAAAAGATTTCATAATTTGAATTTGTTGTCTTAAAGTACTTTCCTGAATAAATTCAACACAAGTTTGAATATTAACAAGTTCAATTAAAGTTTCTATTTCCATCTTCTTGAAATTTATAAAAAACTTAATTTCCTCTTCTTTAGTAAATGTCAGACAATAGTTGATAAACTCAACAGAGAACTTGATACATTCATGATGAGTAGAAATTATTGAAAAGTAGTCCTCTTGAATCAATTTCTTACAAGATATTTCAATTTCCTCATTTCTTCTGTTTTCCTTAAGTTCCATCAAAGACAAGCCGATATCCTTGACAACATTGACCTTAAAACTAATATTCTTGCATTGTTTCAATGCTTTTAAATCAAGTTCAATCAAAATCATCTGAACCTTATCCTTCAATTTAAAATCTTCTCCTTTATGAGCCGAGTAACTCCTCACAATTTCAACAAGCCGATAAAATATCTCCCGAGTCATCACAGGGGAAAAATATTTAAACTTTTCCAGACTTTTCCCAAGAAAATATTCTTTCAACCTCGGCAAAAATATCCAAAAAGGGTTTAATTTCATTTCTTCTTCAATATTTTCACAATTCGACAAACTTCTCCTGATGATCTTTTCAAGTCCAAAGAGAATACTAAGACTATAAACGACTTTAAATGATTCCACACGTGTTAAAATTTTCATAAAAAAATTCTTAAGACGAATTTTTTCTGCAAAAGTTTCTTTGCCGTTGATCAGTTCTTCTTCATTTACTAGTTTATTGTGAACGTCGAAAAAGTCATGAGAATTTCGAGTATTTCTAAATAAAAAGTGCAAAAAATGAAAAAGTTCTGCCCAGATTACGCATTCATTTTCTTTTTCTTGGTCATGGTCAACGAAATTCAAGTTTTCATCATTTAGGATTTTGAGTGAATATTGAAAAAGTAATTTTAGGATTTTTTGGAACTTTTCGAATTCCTTTGGCTGTGAGTTGAAATCTGTAGATAATTCAGAATTTAAGTAGTCAAGAATGTAACTTTGAATGAACTCCTGGTGTTGGCAGAGGTCTTTTTCAGTGATTGCGTCTTCGAGTGTGGAAATGGTTTGATCTCTGTTGGGAATTCTTTTAGAGTCGAGGATTGTTTCTATTTTATTGCAAGCTCTGCTTCTGAATTTTTCCATCTTGAGTCTTTGGTATTTTGGACCTATGTCGAATAAGACCTGATTGGTTTTTGAGCTTTCAGGTCTTAGAGTTATCTTGAACTGGCCGTCTGAGTAACAGTCTACATTTTTATCCCTGAAGTCCATTTATAAGAGAGTAATTATTAAGTCAGGGATATTCAGGTTAGTGATTAAAATACTTTACAGCACTTTTTTTGCTTGGCTTTCGGCTCAGGTACTGGTACTTCAACTACTATATCACTAAAGCCAATTTCAACTTTTCGGTCCAGGTTTCTCTTCCAGATCAATTTGACAAGCTCATAAAAGGCTTCATTCACATTTTCGTTGAATTTCGCTGAAGTTTCGAAAAAAGCTGAATATTTAAAGTCGGCGAGCAGGTTCTCAGGTGGTCCTGAAACCATTCTTTCAGATTCTAAATCCTTTTTATTTCCAACTATAACAACTGGTGCGTTGTTGTCTATGACTGTCTTCACTTTGTTTAAGTACTCTTCCACAATTTGATAAGAGTCTTTATCTGCGATTGAATAAACTAAGATAAAAGCTTCTCGTTGTTGGAGGTAATAGTCTGTTAAATGGGAGAACTCGGGTTGGCCAGCAGTGTCTAGTATTTCAAGTTTCACTGCTCGACCATCTAACTCAAAAGTCTTGGTATACTGGTCTTCAATAGTAGGATCATAGTCTTCAATATACTTATTTTGTGTGAACCGAAGTGTCAAGTCACTTTTCCCGACACCTCCAGCTCCAAGCAAGGCAATCTTGTAGTACATAATTATATCTTTAAACTCCTATTCATTAAATCCAATGACGAATCCTAATTCCCCCAAAAGCCCTACTTAAACTACCCTTGAAATAAACTTAAACAAAACAAATCTATAACCCCTCAAAAATCACCCACCTTTCACTAGTCTAAAAATGGAACAAATAGTTGAGCTGAATCACAGCCTATTGTCGAAACTTCCTCTAGAGGTTCAGAATCTGCTGAAATTGCTTCCGCTCTCCGACTTTTCTATTGTTTTAACAGTTGTGATGGGGCTTGTAGTGATTTCTTATCTGCTGTTTGGCTGCAACTCAGCCAGTCAGTATGAACCTTTTGACTTTGGAGAGTATAAAAGGGAGAAGAAAGAAGTCCTCGTTAAGGTCAATACTCCCAATCCTAAGAAAAATCTTAAACGGGGGAAGAAGAAGAAAGAAGCCACTCCTGAGGAACCGAAAGAAGAGAGAAAAGTCTTTGTTGGTGAGGAGGGTGAAACTAAGGAAGAAGGATGGGAAATTGTTAAGGCCAAGAAGATTAAGAAGAAGGAGGATTAGTAGATAAGGGTTGCTTGTTGGATTGAAATAAGTCTATGTCATTAGGTAGGTTCTTTCTAAAGAGTAATTAATTCTTAGAAAGATGAGGATTATAGAAGAGCTGAATAATTATGATAAGAATAAATATCAGTAATTTATTTAACTTATATCTTTTATGTATAATAATCAGTTAAAGCCACCCTTGAATCTAAAGAAAGTATTTTATGTGATTCATATCTCATCTATTTAAAATCTTAAAGTTTTGATAACAAGATCAACCCATCTAAATAAACCAAATCCAGTAATAGAAAAATTCTAATCAAATAAATCAATTCAACATCATCTTCTAACTGAAAGTCTTTCTAAATTCCACTCGAGAACCTATTTAACGAATTAATAATTTAAAATGGTTGACAAAGACACTAAGATACAAGTTATAATCCGTAAACGTCCTTTGAACTCAAAAGAGATAACAAAAGGTGACACTGACATATTATTCAAAACATCATCAAGTACGCTGGTAGTGAGAGAGCAACGTTTAAAAGTGGATCTGACTAAATACACAGAAGAGCATCATTTCGCATTTGATGGAGTCTTCACAGAAGAAGTATCAAACCATTCTCTTTACCAAAACGCAGTCCAGCCTATAGTCCATGCAGCGTTTTTAGGTGCTAAAGTCACTTGTTTCGCTTATGGACAAACAGGTAGCGGAAAAACTTATACCATGATGGGAGAAGGAAGCGTTCCAGGCCTCTACGCCTTAGCCGGTAAAGACTTATTCGAAATCCGCGATTCCAGTTTCCGCAACGTGAAGTTCACAGTAAGTTTCTACGAGATCTACTGCGGTAAACTTCTAGACCTTCTAAACGACCGAAACAAGTTAAACGTAAGAGAAGACGCAAAACAAAGCGTGAACATCGTTGGCCTCCTTCAAAAGCAAATCGATTCTTTAACCGGCCTGATGGAAATAATCGGTTTAGGAATGGAAAAAAGAACAACAGGTCAAACAGGCGCAAACGACGAGTCCTCTCGTTCCCACGCAGTTCTAGAAATTTGCCTAAAAAGAGACAAAACAAATGTCGGAAAAATGACTTTCATCGACCTTGCCGGCAGTGAAAGAGGTGCAGATGTAAGCGGGTCTGACAGTAAAACTCGCATTGACGGCGCGGAGATAAATAAATCTTTACTCGCTTTAAAAGAGTGCATCCGTGCTTTAGACCAGGAAAAAAAACATCTGCCATTTAGAGGTAGTAAATTGACACAAGTCCTGAAAGACTCTTTCATCGGAAACTGCAGAACGGTCATGATCGGAAATGTCTCTCCTGGACTTTCCAGCTGTGAACATACTTTAAATACTTTGAGGTACTCTGACCGTGTCAAAGAATTAAAAAAAAACGGACCGAGAGAGTCAAGCAACCCGATGATGCTGCCACGACAACAGAGCACTTTGATTAAAGTAGAAGATAGTCCAAAACCACCTAGTCTTTTATATAAGAAAAGTGGAGAACTTGCTAAAATCAAGAGTAAAGGACTTATCTCTCCTAATAATCTCACTTCAGGACAGAAGAAACAAGATGAGATCTTTAAACAACTCATGATATCTGAAAGTTCCTTCAAACAATGTGCAAGTCAGTCTATTTTAGAATATGAGAAAATATTGCAATATGAAAAGTCACTTTTGAACTCACTACAAGAACCTAATGCGAATTACTTGGAAATTGTAGAACAATATGAAAAGTTGATGGAATATAAGGAAAATACCCAAAAGGAGTTTAAAAGTTCTTTAGGGTGTTATGCTGAGGCTTTGAGGGAACAGGTCAGTTTTCAGAACCAGATGATTAAGGCTCGGAATGCTTTTGATGTGTTTGATTTGAACGGAGAAGACTTTTTTGATAGGACGTTTTTTTAGTAGAGGCTTTTGATAGGCTTAGCATATCTTGTTGCTTAATTAATGGCTTTGGTCACATAAAGAATTAATGAACAAGTTTGTCATTCATAGTGGAAATAATAGCAGGCTGCTTGTCAAACCGCTTCTTGAAGCTCGTGGGAATTGGGTTGAAGCTAGTGAACAAGAGGCTGAAGCTTTTAAGGCGCAGTTTATATGGAAACCTACTGTGTATCATGTTAGGGTAAGAAGTAATAAGGCTTACAATCAAATGGATGAACTTTTCACTCAAGGATTTGGAATCATGATTCATAATCATCTTGAGAATAATCGGGAAATTACGACGAAGACTGGTCTAATCCGGTCCCTGCGAAACTTTTACCAAACAAACGAACTAGCAATAAAAGCAACATATCAAGTCCATGACACAATCCCGACATCCTTTATAATCACTGCCCAAGTCGAAGACGAAGAGTTCCGCCTTCTGACAACTCGATTCAACGAGATCCAGAACGGTTTTTATTACAAAGAAAAGCTACCCGCCAAGCACTGCAGTAAAAACATGTGGCTTTTAAAGCCTGCTGCTCTGAATCAAGGCCGAGGCATCGAAGTATGCAGAAGTGTGAAAGAAATAAACACAATACTAAAGAGCAAACTTCCTCATTCCTTATGGTTAGTCCAGAAATACATAGAAAGACCTCTTCTGTTCAAAGGAAGAAAGTTCGACATAAGAGTTTGGGCCTTTGCCACTGCGAAGCATGATTTATTTTATTATAAACACGGGTATCTCAGGACTTCCAGCAGTGAATATGACCCTCATGCTTCTGACAATTATATTCATTTAACTAACAATTGCCTGCAGAAATTTGGGGATAATTATGGAGCGTTTGAAAAAGGGAACACCCTGCCTTTTCAAGCCTTTCAAGAATATCTTGATCAGTACTTTCCTCAGTTTAATATCAACTTTTGGACTATGATTTTACCTAGAATTAAAGATTTGATTATTGACTCGTATTTGTCTGGAAAGAGGCAAATGCTTAAAGGGAAAAGAAATAGAGTTTTTGAACTTTTTGGATATGATTTTTTGATTGATGAGGATTTTAGGGTGTGGCTTATTGAGGTTAATACTAATCCTTATTTAGGGATTCCGAATGAATATATTGAAGGACTTTTGCCGGTTATGTTGGATGATTTGTTGGCTTTGGTACTTGACACTCACATTCCTCCAAAAATCCCCAGATCCAGAAAAGAAAACGATTTCGATCTTCTCTACTGCGAAGTAGCCTCTCAGTACTCTCCAGACGGTACCTCAAAGAACTTCCGCCAGGCCTACAGCACAAGTTTATACCCAATAGACTCTCTATCCCAGGGTCCCCTGTCAAAGCACAAACCCGAAGAAGAGCCTCACTCCACATCAGAGTTACGTCCGATAGTCCGTGACCTTCTCCAAATAGTAAAAGAAGATCTTGACCTAACCTTAACCAGAGACCCCAGCGACTTCTCAGTCCTTTGTTCAAGAGTAATGAGCCAACTGAACAACTGGGAGCTGATGTCAGAAGAGCAGATATCAAACGGCCTTCAAGCCCTGAAGCTTCTCTGCAGCGGTCTTGCAGCAGGGACCTTTGTCATCTTCGGCCACCTGCCCGACATCTTCAACCTCTGCATCTCAGAAGACGTTCCCTGTTCAGTCCAGTTGGGAGCAGTCGAAGCAGTGACCCTTGGTTGCCATGACCTGAAGTTCCGAAAAGAAATCGTGAAACTTGGAATATGCTCAAGTCTTATTCAATCAGCTCTTGACCCTGACAGTGAAAATGGCCTGAAAAATGCAGCTTTCAAGGCAATCATCGCACTTTCAAGCAACCTTGGAAAAAAAGTTTATATTCCTGGAGAAACTCGAGAATATAACTGGGTTCGATGTAAAATTATCAATGAAGGGATTCCTTTAGCTTTGTTGAAACTTGGACAGGCTTCTGATGTTGATGTTAGCTTGAAAGTTAAAAATCTTTTACAGAATGAGTTCGGATTGGGTGACTGGGAAATCATGATCAATGTTTTAAATAAAGTACTTGAATCAGAATCTCCTGGAAAAAATCATCGGGCTCAGTCTTTCAGGGTCAGTACTGAAAGTTATGTTTCGATATTAGTAAAAGAAATGGAACCGAAAATTCCGAAAGTTTTAAATGATAAGCAATTTTTAAATGAAGCGAAAAATCAAATTACTAGTTTTTGTGAAATGAAAAGAGAGGAAATCAAAGCGAAAGTTGAAAGGGAAAAACAGAAAAAAATGGAAAATGAGGAAATTCGATGTAGACAACAAGAAATTATTGATAGGGAAAGTGAGGAAAAAAGACTGAGGGTTGAAGAGTATATGAAAAAAAGATATGATGAGATTAAAAGACAGAAACTTGAGGAAATCAAAAGACAGAAGGATTCTAGAGTCAGTGATGATAAATTTGATAATATGAGAAAACAACTTATCATCGAAAAGTGCAAAAAAACTGAAGAAATTAAAAGAATTCAAAGAGCCAAACTAAAAAAACAAGAAGAAAACCTCAGAAAAATAGAGGAAGAGAAAAAAAGGGATATTGAGGAAAAACGGAAAAAAGCTCTGGAAGACTGGCTTAAAATGAAAATGGATAGAGAAAAGGAAAAAAGACTTCAGGAAAAAATCAAAAGAGATGAAGAGCAGCAGAGAAGAGAAATCGAGTTTCAACAGCGAAAAGAAGAAATTCTTCAAAAAATCGAAGAAAAAAAGAAGGTTAAAAAGACCAAAGAGGAAAAAAAAGAGAAAATTAGAAGAGTTGAAGGACTACTTGCTGAAGAAACATCTAGAACATTGTTAGAACAAGAAGATATGTCTCGTAATATGATTGTTGGAAATATTGTAATACCTTCTAGAGCTTCTCCTATGCTCAGAGACTGGAGACTCAAGAAGAAGAAAATTTTGGATAAAAAGAAAAAAATTTTAAATTCTGCTCCGAACCAGTTTTTATTTGAGGTTTATGCGAATCAGAAGAACTAATGTAAATAATTAACTAAAACTAAGATCTAGCTGAATGAAACTCAAGCAGTTTCGCAAGGGGACTTCTCGTGAACTCTGCACTGGTTCAGTGTAAAAGTTCTCATGAATTTCAATGATTTCACTTTTTTCGTTGTGATTTAGTCTGTTGTTTTCTGAAGGAAGGGTCTTTTTTAGTGATTTTCGATGTTTTTGAAAGAATTGTAGTAGAAAGAAAGTTATTTCATAGATATTTAGAAATATAAATGAAAGTGAGTGAAGAAGGGATATTGCAAAAATGAATATACTCATTTTTTTCACTGAATAGTCTACAAAAGCTAGAAGTAAAAATATTAAAAACTGATTTGAAGTAGCTATAATGTGAAAAATGTTGTAATTCAGGTTTTCGAAGGGAAGTTTTCGAGTAAAGTAGATCATCTGAAAAAATGATTCAATAGCCAGGACGTAATAAAACATAAAGTGAACTGAACTCAGAGACAATAACATGAAACGAACATAACAGCTTATCATCGAAACTTGATAGTGATTTACTTTCAACTTCACAATACTATAATCATTTAATATTTTTTCTTTATCAACTTCATCAATAGGGTCAAACAATTCAAACTCAGGTATTTCAATTGAATCATCTTTAACACTTTCTTTTTTCCAAGGACAAGAAAAAAACTTCGGTTTTTCTTCAGAGATTTTCAATTCTAATGACCTTTTCCTCTTAATTTTTTTAATTAAAGTATTTTTCGGAACCTGATTCGTAAAATTTGTATTTTTTCTAGCATTCACAGGAACTGTAAGGAAAATTTTCTGAATTCCTCGAAACATGACTTCATATTTTTTACTGATTTTTTTTCCAATTGTTTTTGAATGTTTTTTCGAAATTATTAAAAGATATACAGACATTGATAAGATTAAGGCGAATATAGTGACTGTCATTGAAAATTCCATCAAATGTGAAAGATTCCGAGGGTTTTTTAAAAGTAATAAGCAGCTGCTGAAGATTGCTGGTGATAAAATGCTGAAAAGGTAAATAGGCCCTGAAAGGTTCACCAATTTTTTTAAATTTTTAAAAAAATACCTTGTTTTTGCGAGTTTTTCTAAAAAATAAACAACTAATTGAATTAAATTCAACAACACGAATATTATAAATAGAATCATTGGGGTATAGATATTTTTTAATTGAGTTTCAGAATATGGAATGAAAAATGTCCATTTAAAACTGTTAAAAAATGATGTTTGTTCAATTTTTCCTGTTGTTGAAATGAGGTAAAACATCTGAAAAGTTGAAATCATTGGAATACAAGTGAAAAATAATCCTCCGATATGAGATTTTTTCACAGATTTTCTGTCTAAAAAGCTTGTGATTAAGTGTCCAAGGCAAATTAAAACTGTGAGAGTTGAGAAAATCCAGTAATAAGGTAAAAAACCATCAAAAAACAACTTTTTTGAACCAGTCTTTAAATGAAAATTATCATCCGTGAAATTTGTATCATTGCTAGAGCTACTTTCATATAAACTAGATGAAGACCCACTTGATTGATCCATACTTGACTCGTCTAATCCACTTTCAGATGATTCCAAACTTTCAGGTATCGTAAAAGACGAGTCATTACTAGATTCCTCAGAGTTATCATCATCTCCAGGCACATCAGGAGAACTAGTTTCAATACTACCATCAACAGAATCTCCATCATCTGTGCTGTTTCCATTATCTGTTGAGTTCCCACTATGAGTCGAATTATCAGTTGTTGAGTTATTCGTAGAGTTCCCATCAGTCATGTTATTTTGACTAGATTCATTGACTTGAACCTTACTACAAGTATCAAAACTACTCAGATTTCCTCCAGAACAACTCCAGTTCATTTCAATTCGACAATCAAAACATCCATCAAAACTCAAGTTATTCCCATCATCACATTCTTCACTATCACTAAACCTTCTTCCATTCCCACAAGTATCAACTTTCTGTATAACAATAAAATAATCCTTTACCCAATTTCGACTTTCAGCATAAACCCGAATCACGACTTTATCAGAAACTGAGAAATTTCCAGGCACAACAGAAAAATTGATAAAATCATCAGCAGCGATTAACAAAAAATTCTTATCATCCAAAATTTCATGAATTGATTTAGAATTGTTTAATTTTCCTGAAATCAAAACAGGTTCATCAAACTCTGTGATGTTAAAAACGTATTCTGAAGACTCAGTCATATTAAAAAAGATCTTTGTTTGATTTTTTAAAGAAAATTGGAGAATATTTATTGAAGTATCAGGGTCTAAGACAGGGATTGTGTATTTATTGTATTGAGTGTAAGTTCTGTCTTCGGCTGTTATGTTGAGGAAGACCACGTTGTTCCCTGGTCGAAGTGGATAAACTGATTTAAATGAAAAAAAATAGTCTCTTTCAGGAGAGTCTCCGTTGAGGTTGTAAAAAAAGTAAGCACCTAAGTCACTCGGCGTGAATAAAAAACTAACTCCTGTTGGAGTTAATGGGTATTGAATAGGGTTGAAAGTAAGAAGACTTGAATAAGTTTTATATGTTAATAGAAGTTCTTCTGGGGGTTTGAAGGATTCTATTAAACTCCAGTTTGTTAAAATAGACAAATCATTTGAATATTTAAAATTTTCTAATAAGTTTGAACTGTTAGAGCTGTAAGATCCTGGAGAGGACTTAAGAGGATTTAGAAAGGCCTTCACTTTTGAGATGGTTATTAGTTTTGACTTACGGTAGTATGATATTGTATAGTTTTTTGTATAGTACTCAAATCCTAAACTTGCGCAGTAGAGGTGAAAGTTGTCTTCTTTTACTAACATCCAGATTGGTTCAGATGGAGTGTTCGTTCGCCACATGTAGTTTGGGATCTGAGCTGTTTGATTAATGCTTATAAAACAAACTGCTACGTAAAAGGTGCTGATTTCAATTCTTAGTTTACCGAAGGCTAAACTCGGAAATCTTCCTACTAATGTGTAATTGTAAACCTGTGGATGGAATCTCGGCATCAGATCCCATCCATAATAATCAACAGGCACATCGAAAGAAGCTCCGATCTTCGAAATCTCATAATTCGGTATTTTTGCATGAAACCTAAAAAAAAATACCTGCTTTGATGTAGAATTCGAAACAACCACTTCCAGAACACTTTCAAGCCAATGTTCAAAAAACTCAGGATAACTAAAAAACGTATTTCCAGACACCGAAACAAAATCATCTTTCTTCACATAGCTGACCTTTCGCACAGTGATAACAGCTGCCTGTTCAATCCCAATAGTAAAATTCAAGTACTTTCTGGTATTATTATGAACCACACTGCAATTATTATCTCTTCCACTAGCAAAAAACTCAAAATCCTCAGTTTGAAAAGTAGCATTGATTTCAAAACTATCTAAAAATATTGCAATTTCATAAGAATTATTGATATATTCATGATACCTGTTAAAAACTGAAGAAAGTACTTTAACAGAGTTCTGTTGTCTAGTTAATGAAACCTGTGTAAAAGTATCATTTTTCAAACTTTCCCACTCGCCATCATTCACAGATATAAAAAGCCTAGGGTAACTAAAAACAGAAGTCGCTTTAATCTCAACAAGATCTGTCTTCAACACACTGAAAGTCCCAGTATATTCAGAATCCCAAGCAGCAAAACTAGGAAAAAAAGGCTGATCCAAAACACCCAAATTTTTCCTCACTTCTAACCTCTTCAAAAGCGCATCTTCTTCAATCCTTGCCCAGCCCTTCCAAAGCAAAAGGTAAAAAATCATAATAAAGATACTAAATTTTTCCTAATCTTCTTAAAGATACGTATCTTTCACTGATAAAACTAAATTAAGTAGACCTTAATGGTGTCTTGATAGTCTGTTCAACTAAGAAGTAGACATAAGTGTCATTAAAAGGCATCTGGTGCCTGTCCCCTCCGAAGATGATCATGATGTTATTCGCCAGCACTGCCGAGTGTCCATCCCTTGGATGTGGAGGATGAGCCCTGATCCTTCCAGTTATCGGACTTGCAGGCCCATCGTAAAGCGTCTTCTTCTTCTTCGGAGGCGCCAAGTGGCCTTCAGGTGATCCTTCCGTGTTTTTTCTTTGCATCTTTATTGGACTGTTGGCTTCTAAAGTATTTCTTTTCATCAAAGGACTCTTCGCAGTTGGACTTGGGTCACCTTTTGCCTTGTTTGGAGAAATTCGACTTTTTTTGAACTCTTCGAGTTGCTCGTTTGAGACTGGGTCTTTGATTTGATGTTCGAATTGGAATAAGATCCAAGTGTTTGACTCGAAGTTATAAGAATACATGTCGTTTGTTTCTTTTGTGATGTCTTTCATACCCCCGAAGATTATCATCACGTCGCTGTAGACTACTGCGCTGTGGCCTGAACGGCCTGTCGGGATATCGCCTCTTGGCTTTAGCTCTTCCCAAGCGTAGGTTCTTAGATCGAGTCGCCATAGGTCGCTTAGTTTCTCACCTTCGTCACTTGTACCTCCGAAGATGTACATGTGGTCTTTGAAAATAACCGCCGAATGATTTGACCTCCCTTCAGGTCCCTTAGAAGTATGTGCCTGTTTCCACTTTTCACTAGAAAGATTAAGAGAATAAACCGCATTACTTCTCTCTCCAACAGCAAATCCTCCAAAAACAATCATCCAAGCAGCAGTTCCATCTTCATAAAGACAAGCAGTATGTGAATCAAGAGGAGGAGGACAACTTTTATTCTCCGTCACAATTTGTCTAGTCCTGCCAGTATTAAGATCAACAACAATAGTCCTATTAAACTCTTGACTTCCATCAGTTCCTCCAAAAACATACATCTGGTCATTTTTCACAATAGCTGAATGTCTGCACAAAGGACTTGTCTCAACACTCTTGACTTCTTCCCAGTCTCCCTGATCGAACTGTCCAATTTCAATGCGCCACATGCCAGACTGAGGCCCTTCTCTGAGGTCCTGCCCTCCATATATGATCATTTTTTCATTCCACATAACAGCTGTGTGGTAACTTCGACGACTTGGGTGTTGGTTCGCTGTTCGCACTTCTTCCCACATGTTCATTGACTGGTCAGCATGAGGCGCTCGGGTTTCCACATGAAGTCCCAACTGAGTTGAATGAGCCTGATCCTTGTTTTCTTCCATTTTTTAAGAAAAGTTTAATCATTCGTTTTATATCTGGTAGAGAAATAATTGGGTGTTAAAGAAGAAAATTTCACATTCTTCTGAGAGTAAAAAGTCTTGAGAATTTGTTTCGAGTTTTAATGATTTTTCATTGTGAAGGTATTTGAATGATGGTTGAGTTGTGGAAATGTTTTCGAGGATCCATGATTTTTTTGTGATGATCTTTAGATGACTGCGGGAAACTTCGTGATCTTTTAGTTTTATTGTTGTGGGAGATGATTGTCTTCCGATGATCACTTCGGTGCAAATGTTTTCATTAAATTTCAATTCATTGTTGATATTTTTGATAATCTGAAAAGACTTGCCAGGTCCAGAAAAATCAGAATAAATAAAAACATTTAAAACAGAAAGTTCATCTGAATCATGAATTTTCATCAGAAGAAAGAACTTACCGACACCGAAAATATCTCCATTTTCGATTATCACTGACTTGAAAGGCAACTTGCATTGAGGGGATCTGCAGGGTCCTTCAAAGAAAACAAAAGCATCTTCGTAAGTAATAAAAAGTTCGTTTAACAACCCTCCCGACATTATCTGCAAAGAAGCGTGTTCCTTTTCTGAGACACAAAAAACGAATCCAGAATGAAACTCGAAGACCCGAGATTCTCCAACTTTAAAATCATTTCTTAAATTTCCTGTAGTTTTATCAACCCGAACTAAGAGTTTTCCAAAGCCTCTTTCAACAAACCCAGCAAATTTTTCTATTTCCTGATGTTTTTCAGAAAGAAATCTAGAAAAAATATCTTCAAATCCATGGAAATTTTCCATAATATCTAATTACTCACGTCACCAAATAAACTAGTGATTTTTTCCTTTAGTTTGAGGTTTTCCAGTACCAAACTATCCTTTTCTCTCCTCATCTCATCAAATCCAGTCATAAGTCCAATCAGCGAAATAGTGACACTGTCTTCTTGAGTATCGCGTCTAAGTCCTAAAACAGCAGGATTAATCAATTCTTCTCTTTCACCGTAATAATTTTCTATCTTCGACTCCAGTCTATTAACTTCAGAATTCAATCTCTCTAAAACCTCTTCAAGTTTTCCTTCATCTGAATGACTTTCATTAAGTTCCTCTTGAAGACTTTCAAGTTTCTTTTTATCTTTTTCAACTCGTCTTGCATGTAAGTCGATTTGACTTTCAGCTTTCATAAGACTCGCTTCTAAATCTTTCTTCATTAGCGTTTTTGATTGAAGTTTTAGAGCTTCTTCAGACATTTGGTGAAATTTCTTGATTTTTTCAAGACTTCCTCTTCTGTTAGCCCCGGCCATTGCTTTCTTTTCTTCGAGTTTCTTGATGCTTTGAGAGATGTCCTCGAGTTCAGATTGATAGTCGTGGATTTCTTGGTTCAGTGAATGAAGAAGGAAGAGATCTGGAGAGACTTCAATTATTTCTGCATCGTTTAAAGTCTGTCGTTTTCGCTTTTTTTCGTATTCTTGGGAGAGTTGATTATGTTTTTCTTTCAAGGCTTGCAAGTATTTTTCAGAGGACATTAGAGAATTTAGCAACTGGTCTATTTGGGATATGTTAAATTCTGATGAATCGACGATTTCGCTTATTTGGGTTAGGCTTTCAGGAGATATTGATTTAAATTCGAGGGAATTCAGCAGGTTTTTCACTACGGTTAGGTCTTTTAGCTTTGAGGAGATTATTTTTGAAAGGTTTACTAGTTGCTTGAAGTCTCGAAATTCGGCATTTGAGTGACTGAAAGAAAGACCGATTTTGCAGTTATTGATTTCGTATAATAAAGAGCTTTTTGATTGAATCAAGGATTTTAAGAGCTGAAGCTGGCTTTGGATGTCAGAGGCTTTTGAATACTCTTCTTTGTCCATGTTTTAATGTTTATCCGTTAGTATCCATTTTAAGTATTCAAGTCCAATTGTTTACTTCTAAAAGAATTAATCAATTTTACTATAGAAAATTAGTCTTCGAATTCAATAAATGTTGGAGTCTTTGGGCTATGGTAAACGACCATACTATTCTTAGGAACTAGTCTTAAAGAAACAGAATTAGGAGGAATAAATAGGTCAGTACTTGACCTTTTCTGACTGGTAAGAGCATTAGAATCAAAAGTAGGCGAAACAGCTCTCAACTTAGGCAGCTTTCCAAGTCTCGGTGAATTAGATTTATCACAAAATTCTTTCTCACAATACTTAAAATGTGAGAAAGGATTATTTCTAGGACTAGGTGACAACAAGTTAAACCTCTGTTTTTCTACTTTACTAATAATTTTCGGCTTGATACTGACCTTAAAAGGAATTTTTTTTCGTCCTTGCATTATTATAAAGATTTTTGATAAAATGAAAGAAAAAACTTAAAGTTTATAAAAGATTAAAATGTCTGATTCCGGATCAAAGGTTTTAGAATATGTTCTAAAAACTGTAACAATCCTCTGCGGAGTCGGTTTAGTTTTTCTAGGAATCATCGAACTCATCAACTACGATTTCGATGGATTCAGAGGATTCTTCTTAGACGTGTATTATGTCCTATTCGGAATCTTGTTATGTCTCTCAGAACTACCCTGTGATGGCATAATCAGCTGCTTTTTCTTTCTGAAGTTTTACTTCGGAAAGTTTCTCTTCTGCTTATTTCTAGCGACGATTACTTTTACCTGGGACCCGATTTATTTTCTGATTATTTCAGTTGCTTTATTTTGTGCTTCAATTCTTTACCTTATCTTATCACTATCAAGTAAAAAAGATTTCTCTGGAGCAGCTGAAAAAGAATCAAAGCCGATAAAAAGAGAGGAATACACTGAAGTTTAGAATAACTAAATAGACCTAATCTTATATTAAACCTGAATCATTTCTCCTTAAACCTGCCGCTTTTCCCATTTCAACCCTCAAATAATTTAAATACTGATGGAAGAACACTACAGAAAAGAACCTGCCTTAGTCGCTTGCTCAGAGTCTCATGCAGTGGCCGTCGGGAGCTACGGCCATCTCTACGTCTGGGGCAGTTCATTAACCAGCAAGAAGCTAGTCGAAGAAATCAGTGAGTGCAGTTCTGATTCCGGGAAATCTTCGACGTATCAATTCATGTTTGACGATGAATTCACAGAAAAACTCGGATTTTCAGACCTTTCATTACACTCTATTAAAAAACCTGTGTTTTACTCACTTCAACACCCTGTTTATGAAATCAGAGCTTCTCAAGTTGCATGTGCACGCAACTTCACGGCTGTTGTCGCTGAGGAAAAAGGAATTCAGGACTTGCCGGAAGAGAGTGAATATGAAAAAATATTGTTTGAAAGGGAAATTGATGAATTTCCTTCTGAGTTTAGACAACCTCAGGATCTTATTCAAGAAGCTGATCATCGCAAGTCGTTGATTGCGAATAAGATTAGACAGGAAGTTGAAGATTATCTTAAAAGAAATTGTATTACTTTCATTGAACTTTTTAGGTCTCAACATATTAAACTTGAAAGTTTTGTTAATATTATGACTCAGATCATTGAAACTGAGTTTAAGGAACCTGAAATTTTAGAGTTTGTTGATTATAAGAAAATGAGGTTGGCTGGGAAGTCTATTACTTTGAAACCTTTGTATGAGTTGATTGTTAAATGTAGGCAGGGGAAGGGTGTGCTTTACATTCTAGGCCAAAAGGAAAAAATCGTTCCAACGCTTGCAGATATTCCAAAAGCGCACACAATCCATCACAACACTCTTTCCTACCACTTGATCCAGCTTCCAGACCAAATAAGCGTGCTTAAAGTGGCTTGCGGGGATAATTTCGTGTTATTCCTAACTCATCAAGGAACAGTTTACAGCTGGGGAAATCAACCGAGTCCGTCTCTAGGTAAGAACCGTTCACCGACATATCAGACAATAAAGCCCATTCCTGAGTTGAATTTAAACAACTCGTATATTAAAGACATCTGCTGTGGAGTTAACCACTGCTTGGCTCTGAATGTTACAGGAGTCGTTTTTACATGGGGAGAAGGCACCCTTGGCAAGCTGGGCAACGGGCGGCTAGACAACTGTGCACGCGCTGAGCCAATCAGCATCCACAACAACGACGTTCTAATGATTCGAGCAGGTCATCACAGTTCCTTCTGCAAAACACGTGACAAGCGTTACTTCGCCTGGGGTGACATCAGTTCTCAAAAGTTCGGTCCATCGCAAACAACGCGCTCTGACAAGCCCTTATCCTTTTTTTACGACTTTGAAATAATAGACATGGCAATAGGTACCAAGTCTTGCATTTTCATCAGTCTAAACGGTCTTTTATACCAAAGCCTATTATTTCAAAGTTCTCAAAGTGACGCCCTGACCTGTCTGAACCGTAAATACAAACATCTTGAAGGCATTCAATTCAACCAGGTCTGTGCATTCGGCAGTACTTTTTTCGCTCTAAGTTCAAAAGGAAGTATTTATTCTTGGAACCTGGACGATGAAGAAGATTTACTTGGAAGAAGCCACGAGGCAAGCATTCCAAGCGAGATAAGTTCATGTTCCCAGCATTTCCGGATGAAAGAGTTCGAAGACATGAGCGTCACAGTTGAAAACAACCGAGAACCATCAAGACAAATAGTAAAAGTTGCCTGCACAGAAGACAACACATTTTTAGTTACTGATAAAGGAGAAGCGATTGCTTGTGGAGATAATTGTTTAGGTCAGTTATGCCTTGTTTTAGGTGATATCGACACTGAAGACAACCCAGATGAATTTGAAGAGTTTTACTTGATTCCTCGTCTTAGTATGAACTTCAACATTTTCATCAGGTCTATTGAATGTGGCACTCATCATGTCCTTGCAGTTAATGAGGACTTCAGGGCAATGGCCTGGGGGGGTAATTCTTGTGGACAACTTGGAAATGGAGCTTTTTCAAAATGTGAAAAATATCCGGAGGTCATTCAAGCTTTAAAGCAGGAGCCAGTCGAGATGGTCTCTGCAGGAAGTAACTTTTCTTTGGTCCTTACTGTAAAAGGAGAAGTTTTCGCTTTTGGAAGTGCTGAGTTCGGGAAATTAGGAGTAGGCAGGGTGAATCCTTCTGTAATGTACAGTCTTCCAACTCGTGTTAAGAACTTAAAAGGCATCAAGAGGATTTCTTGTGGCGAGGCTCATTCAGCTGCGATTAACAGTTTAGATGAAATCGTTGTTTGGGGATATGGAAGAAATGGCCAATTAGGATGTGGCGTGAAAGAGACTTTATTTGAACCTACAACGATTCTAACCCACAATTCATGGAAAGAAGTCTCTTGTGGAGCCACACACACTTTAGCCCTTTCTACAACAGGAACCACTTTTCATTTCGGAGAAGTTTGTCTAGACCAAGAAGACCCTGAACTATTAATTCCTACAAAAGTAAAAGGACTTGAAGAGATCATCATTAAAAAGGTCCTCGCTTCCAATAAGCATTCTTTAGCACTTACTGAAAACGGCTCCGCTCTTTATTCCTGGGGAGTCCAGATGTATGATCGTGTGATTGGTGCAAAGTTCGACAATAACCAAATCACTAAAGCCTGCTCAATAACTGTTCCTTACAATGAAAAAATCGTTGATGTCAGCCTGGGTCAGTATCATGGAGTTTTCGTCACTGATCATGGAAAAGTCTACACCTGGGGCTATGCTTTTGGAGGAAGACTTGGAGAAAAACTTGAACCTGGCAAGATTTCAAAGCCTCATGAAGGAAAATTTGTAGACCTTTCTCATGTTTTAATGAAAAATGATGTGGAAGTTAAAGAAGATCTCAAGTCTGACTTGCAAACTTTACTTCAATCTGAGTCTTTGAATTCAAAAGAAGTGTATATAAGGGAAGTGGACCAACAGATTCTTAATAAGTTTAAGGAATGCATCGATTTTTTCATTCAAGTCGCAAATCTTGATCAGGACCAACAAGCTTTTTTTAATATTGTTGAACATAAACAACTTAATCGACTTCAGCAGGAACCTTTTAAAGCTGAACTGGTTTTAAACCATTCACAAAGAGAAGAAATTGAGAAAAGACTGCAAGGGTGGTCAGCTTTGATTACCACGTACCAGGTGCATAGTTGTTATATGTTTAAACTGCTGAATCTGAAGTTGAAGGAGGAAAAAAAGACGGAATTATTAGGATTGATTTATGGGGACATGGAAAAGGATTTAAGGTTGATTTATACTTCGGTTTATCTTGCGAGAATGCTTTTGGATAAGCTTTTAAGTCAACCTGGAATCACTTTTCCTTCATTTTTAGACAGTCCAGAAGCTTCAACTTACAAGGCACTGGTCAATATGATAGTCTCTTCCAGCACTGAAGATATGAAAATATTCAGAAAAATCGCAGCAGAGACTTTACTTGTCCTCAGCCAAGTCGTCAACGCTGATGAAAATGGAATCGACTTAGACCCGACCCACACTTCAAAAAACATCTCAACAATAAAAATCACTTCTTATCAAATGAATAAAAACATCATCGACCGTCGTATGGGAAAACTCAAGCAAGTCCTTGGAAACCTCTTCAAAATCTTAGAAGAATCTCGTACAAAAGAAAGCTTTTCAGATATTATTTATCTTATTTGCAAGGACTTTTTTTCATCTTGCTCAAAAGTCTTTGAAATTAGCTATAAAAGTTTTGAAAGATTGAATGATAATAGTCGCGATTGTATTCATGCTGTTTTAAAAATTGTCTTTGAACCACTTTGTAAGATGTTAGAAAATCCTGATAAATTTTACGTGGTTTACGATTTTTTATTTGAGAATAAAGAGTATAACTTGAAATCATTATCAGAAACTGTTAGAAAGTTCTTTGAAGGGACAGAACTAGGAACACCTTCAGAGCGTTGGTTGTCTGAAGTGAACAAATTCATGTTTACAGAAGACTGTATCAAGTTAAAAGCAAGAATAGTTTCTAAGATTTTAAGTAACAAGGCAGATCTTGAAGAACTTTACCTTGAGTCGATTTTTCTCCATTCTTTAGCACCTTTTGATAAAGATATAACTGTTCAAGGCACTTCTTTGATGTTTCTTCATCGAATCACTGACAAGTACTTTGAGAGTCTCAGGGTGAACAACCCGAGTTTCGACCCTTTGGCATTGATTTTAAAGGACCTGTCGCCTTTTCCTGAAAGTAAACTTTTCGCTCGTCATGATTCAATCAACTTGTCTCTTTTCACCAGATGTCTGAGACAAGACCAGTCATTGGTGCGTTGCCCGACGTGTCAGATGCTGATATCAAGAGACATGGCTCCAAGCAAGTTTTCCCCAGTAATTGAAATCTTTGACCCGATGCCTCCAAATTCCTCAGAAGCCATCATGACCTATGTTTTAGCAACTGGGCCCAGAAAACAACGGAAGACAAAAATCATGGACTATGTCTTGGCCTTTGAGGAAAATTATTACAAATATTTGAAGGATTTTTCAGTTGCGGAAAAAATTGGAAATCTTATTAATTGTATTGATACCATCACTTCTTCTGCACTTGAAATTGGAATTGAAGATGCTGATCAAGTCAGCAGAGATGCCATTGAGAGAAATAGGGAAAAAGTATTTAAGACTATTGAAGATAACTGCCTTGTTCAGTATAAGAGAAGGGTTAGGCATATTAAGACTCAGATGAAGATTTCGAATAGTCTTTATAACCTTGAAAACGTTTTAAAGTCGAAGAAATCTTCAACTCTCTTATCAAATGAAATGAAAAATAAACTTTTGTTTAATGTTGAATACGGTGCAAGTAACTTGGAACTTGAAAATTACTCAGATTCTGTCATGTTTTCTATTTTTATCAGTAAAGTTCGTGAATATACCGCGAAAAAAGAAATGAGTATTAATCTTTTTGAAAATTTAACAAATGAAATGAAAGATAATCTCAGAGGTTTCATGAAAAGATCTCTTGATTCGTTAGTGAAAAAAGGAATTATTCATGATTTTAACCTTTCTTATAAGTATAGATCAAAAGATATAATTTTTTGCTTTGAACTTGACACTGGTTGCTTGGTTATTATTGCGACCAACTCGCCGAAAAAGATTAATTTATGTGGAAGGGACGAGTTTCGAGAGGAAGAACTTTTGTTTTATGAAAAAATCTTGGATACTGAAATTGCTGAGATGAGGGAACAGTGTAAAGCTTGTGAAGATAAATATAAACTCACTTTTGAATTGCCGAAGAAAGAGTCTGAATTGAAAATTGTTGTTTCTATTGAGAAATTGATTCAACTTGTTGGAGAAATTGAAGATAAGGTCTCGGCTTATATTCAAAATATGAAAATCAGTCAATCGGCAAATAGGAATAATATTTCTCATCGTATGGTTAAAAAGGATCCGACTAATCTTGAGACTTTGGATAATGAGACACCTAGGTCTAATTCAAAACATAATAAATAGAATAAATTTAGAGTTACTTCATTTTTGATTTTTATTACTGAGATTATAGACTTAAGTTTAATGAAAGATTTTAAATGAAAATAGATGGAGTTTAGATTTTAGCTGATAATTTAGGTTTCAATAGTTTTGGATAGATATTATTTGATGAGCTTTGAGTAACTTTCATTGTAAAATTAAGATTAGGAAGTTAACTTAATAATTTTTGATTGATTTTGTGAGTATAAGAAATATTAAAAATTTATTCATTTCAAATGAAACTGAATATACTTAAATTTTATGGATTAAAAAATTAATGATATCTTAGAATTGGGCAAAGTGGAGCATGAAACAGATACTCAGCTTTGCATAAATATTTAGAAATGAGATGATAGCTTTCATTTTGAAAATTAACTATTTTATCATCAATCTTTTATTTTTTGGCAAGAATACAACTTGAAATATTTTTTAACTCTATTGATTGAGTGATTATTTGAAAAGATTATAGAATAATTAAAACCTGATTATGAGTTTAAGATATTCTTATTTAGTTAAGAGAAATAATAATTGAACATATTTTTAGTACCTACTTAAACTAACTTCACAATTCATGGTCCTGTAAGTTTATCCATTTATCATCAAACTTAAATAAAATATTGAATATAAAATCTTTTAAAATCATTCCAAAAATCAATTAAATTTTACGATTTTAATCATCCTTCATAACTATCACTTTCAAAAAGAGTAAAATAAAAAATTGAATATAAAATCTCTTAAAACCATTCCAAAATCAATTAAATATTTCGATTTAATCATCCTTCATAACTATCACTTTCAAAAACAGCTATAACAGGATAATGGTCACTTCCCTCATACTCATTCCCAACCGAAGCCTCCCTAATAAACTCTTGCAAATTCTTCGAAAAGTTAATATAATCAAGTCTCCATCCTTGATCTTTTTCCTTCGCCTTAACATTCCTCCTTGGATAATAACTAAAAACCTTAAGTTCAGGATGAACAACTCTCAAACTATCAACAAGCTGACACTCTTCTAAAGTTTTTTTAAAGCTTTTCCTTTCTTCAGGAGTACAACACCCAGATTTTTCTTTGCCCTTAAGGGAATAAATATCGATTTCCTCATTAACAACATTTAAATCTCCACACCAAATGACATTTTTAGTTGTATTCAATTCAATTATCGTCTGTCTAATGTCAGAGTCCCAGTCATTTACTCTGTAATCAAGTCTTTTCAACTTTACTCCTGCGCAAGGTACATAAGTGCAGATGACGAAGAAGTCTTCAAACTCAGCTATCATTGTTCTTCCTTCTTGGTCATGCTTTTTTCCTTGGGCCTGAATTGAAATAGGCTCAATTTTAGATAAAATCGCGACTCCTGAATAACCTTTCTTTGAAGATGAACAGGAAAAGTAACTGAAGTAATCTTTTGGAAGGAAGGGTTTTATTGAATCTATTTGAGATTCTTGTAGTTTGGTCTCGTTTAAGCAGAGAATGTCTGGATCTTCTTTGGTGATTATGGGAAGGAGACTGTTTTTCTTTAGAAGGGATCTTAGACCACAGACATTCCAGGATATCACTTTTATGAGTTTTGATGATTTGTCGCGCTTTAATGGGAGGTCCATTATTTTTATATTTCTTCTGAATTTTCGAGATAATTTCATTGTTTCAAGGAAGTTTTAGGAGAGGATTGTGAATTATTTTTAGTTAGTAAATGAGTTGAATATATAACATTTGAGATCACATTACTTTTCACCTTCATACAATACTTCCTAAAGCCAACGAAATAAAAAATATTAAGTCTGTGAAAACTGTAAGAATATTCCTTCAAACACCAAAGGCATATTAATCCACCAAACTTCCTCTAAACTAAAAAAATCTAAAAATATCCTATTCTGATCAAAAAAATGTAATATTCAAATGAAAACAGAAATAGACGAAATCTCAATCGAAAGCAAAAAAGAGAAATCCCAAAAGCTAATTTCCGATAACCCAGGCAAAATCCCAGTAATCCTATCCAAAAGCAAAAATTGTCAGCTAGAATTTCCACATTCACTGTAACCCTCAATCAGCTTTCTAGTTTCAGATTCAAGAACACTAGGAGAATTCATCTACTCCTTAAGAAAAACCTTTAAACTAAAAAAATCCGAAGGTTTTTACCTGTTCATATCAGATCGTCTTCCATGTCTTTCAATGACTTTAAAGCAACTTTTCGAGCGCCTCTCAAACGAAGACGGTTTCCTTTACATGACATACACAACGCAAGAAGACAAAGGAAAAATCCTAAAAGACTTATAATTAATTAATAGTCCAACGTGCGACAACGAAATGATCTGAGTCTTCAACAGACTCTTCATCACTTTCAACGAAAACCTGCTGCTTGGGTCTTTCTTTGATCCTCTCGAAAAAAGCCTGAACGAGTCTTGCCCAAAAGACTTGATTTTCATGTTTCCAGATCTCAAATTCAACTGGCACTTCCGCGTAAATCTTAAAGACCTGAGGAGAAAAATCATTATTTTTCAGTTTTTCCAGCATCTCTGAAAGTTCAGAGGCAACTGTCATGATGTGAAGTATTTGGATTAAAAGATCTTCTGGATTCTTTGTAATTGGCTTTTGATATGATGTTGATGGACGGATTTTTTCATTTCCTGTTAGAAGTTTACATGAGATGAATAAACTTCCTGATTTTTTGATGTGATTGAGAAGTTGGAAATCACTGGATTTGAAGATTTTGTTGAAATTTCCTTCGGCTTCGACACTGGATATGAACTTTTGGACTGAGTTTTAATTACTGAGGGAAAAAATTACTTTTTTACTTCGGTTTTCCCAGATTTCGTCAGTGATGATGTCTTGCAAGTAGCTTAAGACCTGTGAGAGACTTTTGGAGATTTCGAGAAGTCCTGTCATTTCTTTTAAAAGGTTTTCGATCTTTGAGAATTTTGTCCAAATTTCCTGTTTTTTTCTTACTTTCGCTTCTCGATGATGTCTTTTTACTCTTTCTAACTGGGAAATAAACTGCTTGTGAGGCTTTAAACCTGAGAAAACCGCATCGACTTTAGCAACGCAGACATCGTTTAGCTCTGATAAAAGGTCTTCAAGAACTTTTTGTTTGTCTTTCCAAATTATGATCGCGCTGTAGGGACTGTCGAAATCGCCTCGAAGTTCGTGGCTTTCTAAGATGCTTACTGTTCGATTCATACTTTCAGACCAGGTTTCTAACAATTGAAAACATCTAGATTTAAACTCTTCATTTTTTCGTAATTGACCCGCTTTATTGATAGTGATGACTTTGATTTGTTTTTCCAAATCCGGAGGAATAAAAATCCATTGTTTAGTCACAGAAGTCTCAAAAACCTGTTTTTTTTCAGAAGGTTTCAACAAAGGTCTCGGTTTATTCGTCCTAACCCTGACAGATTTAAGTGAGTCCTTATTAGACCTTGGGTTAAAAGATGCTAAAAGGCACCTCCAAATCAAAACCGATTCACAAACTCCACAGAACGACTTAGAAACCCTGCTGACTTCATTCAACTCATCCTCTTTCAAATACCTCAAAATATTGACACCTACTTCATCAAGCACAGCTTCCATTTAGACTTAATACTTAACATTAGAATATTTCTAAATCACTATATAATCATGGAAATCTCTCGAATGGCTTTTTACTTATTCCTAGCAACTGTTTGTTTAGAAATCACGACTTCCTTCAAGCCCTATCAAGACACTTCCGAAGAAGTTAAACAACAAGAGAAAAAAATCAAGTACTCAGCGACTTCAACTGGAAAAGACCTTCCACATCCTCTAATCATTGAATATTGGTAAAAAAAAAACAGCCAAACCTGCAGTTATCGAGGAAGAGTAAATGAAATCCGCTCAGCCCTTTCAGATATCTACCCAAGGGCACAGGTAATCGAAGAAGGCTACCCTCTTGCTTTTCACTGGACTCTGATATCAAAGTAACCTTTATAAAGTCTTTTAAGCTATCTTCGAATAGCAGGAATCGCGTTGTTATTCGCAGGAGACCATATTTTTGCTTACCTTCAAATGAACTACCCGCCATGGTACCTTCAGATAAAAAATAATAAGTTGCACTTTGGAATCTTTTTGTTCTTTGGCGTGAATATCATCAGTAACTGGATGGTCTCCACTGGCGCTTTTGAAGTGATTTATAGTGGAGTCACTTTGTATAGCGGACTGAAAACTGGCAGTCTTCCAAGTGTTGAAGAGATCATCATCATGCTTAATGAACTTGCTAGTTAAGGGATAAGATGGATTTTTCTTGGGTGTTGTAACCTCGCTTGCATCGAATGCATTTTTCGAGGTCTTTTTTTCGGCAAGGCATGCAGATGTCATGGGATTTGCATGAAATTTTTAAGGGGAATTGGGTGTTAGAACATTCTTGACATTTACGCATTTCGGTTGAAGGATTTTTTGGAATTGGATTTGATGAAGGTGAATGGGTTGATTCGAATTGAGATTCTTTTGGAGAGCGTGGATTTGGCTTGAAGGATTTTGCGATTTTGGAAAGATCGTCGATGTTAGTTTTAGTGAAAATTTGCTTTTTTCGTTGGGATCTTCTTAGTTTTTGTATTGATTTGCTTAAAGTGCAGAAGTTTTCTGGACTTATCTGATTTGGGCATTCGCATCGTCTGTTAAAAGGGTCTGAGTATTTACAATGGTCAAAAGTACATTCGACACAATGAAACTTGCCACATAAAGGCTTGCACATAATAATCAACTTATGAAAGCAGTTTACTTGCTTTAAAGCATCGAGGTATTCACTCAGTTCTTCAGTTTTCTTTTCTAAAAGGTATTCATTTAATTCAAAGTACCTAAGAAGCATCGGTATTTTTTTCCTTTTCACGATTTTCAGTGGATTTTTCAGCAGTTCTCCGAAAAATGACCCAATATCGAAAATTTCAGTGTAGTACTCTCGAATACTAGAAAAACCTAACTCAAAGTTCATTAAAAGCTGATATTCCTGGTTTTCTTTTTGAACATGAATCACTACAAATCTCTTCGAATCTCCAAAAAACATTTTTTTCTTCTCAACCTGCAAAAAAATTGAAATTTCAAAATTTCTACAAAAAACTTGAAGACTTTCTTGATTTTTTTCATTAAATTCAAGATTTTCTTTCCCGAGTCTATTAAACAACTTTGCTTTTACTAAAGACATGCAATACAAGATATTCTTCAAATAAAACCCACTCCACTCTGACTTCTCTAAATCCCTAACATTCATCCCATTTCTCAAAAAATTAACAAAAACCTCAACATACTCTTTACTCTCCAAATTTAAATCCTTCATCAACTCATGAGCAAGACCAGCACAAACCCCATCAACCCTTTCATGATCCATGAGACTCAAATGAGCCAAAGCGATTCCAACAAGTACCAAAAGTGTTTCATTGAAACCTTCAACTTTAACAACAAAAGGGTAGATTTTTGAGTCCTTTCCTTGATTTTCCGTGATAAGAAGTTTGCTTTGGTCATCCATTTACAATATCTAGAAAAATTCATTATCCCTTACAATTACGACTCATTCCTAGCAACGCTTTGATTGATCATTTTAGCCTTGTTTGCCAGGCCTTCTAAGGCAATTATCACGACTGTTATGTTGTCCATTGTTCTTTTGTTTAAGGCGGTCACCATCACGCCTTCCACTCCTGCGGCGCACATTCGGTGAACGTCGAGAACGAACTTCTGGTGAATAAAGCCCATTGCGCTTTGGACTACTTCTCGGTTGGTTAGCTTGTCGAAGATGCCGTCACTTGCTAGAAGGATGAAGTCGTAGTCTGAATGGATTTTAAAGGCTCGGATCTCTGGAATCGCGATTAATACGTCAGGGTTCCCTCCGTATTCAAGGACTTTTGCTTCGAAGTCACCCATGCTTCGGCTGACACTAAGCCTTCCAGGTAAAATCCTGAAAGGTCCCATAATTTTCTGTTCAGGCGAAATCTGAGCAGTACTCTGATAAATCCTTCCTCCATTCTTCTCAATCCTTGCTCTTTCCCCAGGATCATTCGGTTTATGATCCTTGGTAAGTGGATAAACTTTCCCTCCATTTTCCCCACTCATAATCGCTCTAGAGTCTCCAACATTCGCAACATAACAAATATCCGCAACAATCAAAACAACAACAGCACAACTTCCACTTTTATCTCTAGGGGCCTGACTTTTCGCATATTCAAAAAAAGCTGCTTCAGCTTGTGCGAATCCCTGCAAAAGAGCTTCTTTAGGATTAACCGGAAAGTGTAAATTTCTCGTCACAAACTGATGAAGATTATCTCTTAAAAAATCAGCACAAGCCGATCCTCCATGTCCATCATAAACTCCAAAGAAAGAGCACCGAGGCCAGTTTTCACTTGCACGGTCCTGAGGCTTGTTGATATTAAGAATGATACTGACCCTGTCTTCGTTGTAGTCTCGAACTAGTCCTTGATCAGTACTTGCTGCATAGCCTTTGACGAAGCCATTTTCCTTGATGGAGGACTTGATCTGACTAGGGTTGAAAGAAAGTTTAAAGGCTGACTTTGGAGAGTTCCTGGCTGTTCGTGACCTGGGAATCGATATCATTGACTTCGGCTCTTGACAGGCTTTAGATGAGTTCGGGCCTTTGGCCCGAATGTCAGAAGACAGGTCAATGTCCTCGAGACTCAGCGCAAGAGGCTTGAAGCCTAAATGACTGGGGTTGTCTTGAGTCGTTTCTTCGACTGGAGCCGTGGTGCTCATCTTTTCGCTGAAATCCATAAATTATTATGATTTTTGTTGTAAAAGTTCAAGGTCTTGCTTTATTGATAAGTTGTTCGGGTCAAGGGTTAAAGCTTCTCGTAAGTCACATTGAGCTGAAAAGATTTGACCTAACTCGCCGTAAGCTTTCGCTCTTCGACAGTAAAGACGAAGACGAACTGATGGCTTTGGGTTTAACTTAAATGCTCTTTGGACTGTTGTTATTACTCCGTGGTAGTCGTTTGTCATTATTTGACAGGCGCTTATGTTTGTTAGAAGAGAAACTTTTAAGTCTGGGTCGGTTGTTGTTGTTAAAAGTTGACGGTAGATTGATTGGGCTGATGAAGGGTTGGAAGACTTTAAAAGATTGTCGGCTTTTGATTTGATTTCGTCGAATTTTAAATGGTTTTGCTTGGATAGTAACTCGGTTCGGAGTTTTTCAGCTTCTGGGTGGAATGGAGAAAGTCGAAGGGCTTCTTCGGTTAGAGAGAGGTCTTCGGTTATTATGGCTTTGCGCAGAAGGACTTTTACTTTTAAGGGGGTGTTGTGGGTTAGAAGAGAAAGGGCTTTGTCGCTATAGGATAGGCTTTCTGAGGTTTTGCATAACTTTAGAGATACCTGAGCAAGATTCGCATAAACCACTTCATTTTCATTATCAATATCAACTGCCTTCAAATAACACTCCAACGCCATATCAAATTTTCCATCATCATAAAATTTATCAGCTTCCAATTTCACCAAATTACTTTCCCTCCTCCTCTCAATAGCAATGATATCCTGAGTGATACTTTCATCCTTAAGCACATCAAAAGCCTTGCGATAAAGTTCAAGTCCCTGCGCAATCATTCCTTTCCAAACAAAGCAAGCACCTTTCCTCAACATACAAACTGCCTTACATTCCTCATCAGTAGTATTTTCCAAAGCAGCAGTTAAATTTTCAATAGCCTTATCAAATTCCTCAAGTTTCACCTGACAATTAGCCAAATTCAAAAGGACTTCAAAAAACCTAGAATTCGACTTAAGTGCTTTCTGATAAGCATTAACCGCACTTCTAAAGTCTCCTTGTTTAAAAAAATCATCTCCTTTATCCTTTAAAAATAAAGGATGAGTTTCATGAACAGGTCCTCCAAAAGGTCTTAAAGGGTTAGGAATAGGAGGTTCATTAACAGTCGACTCTCTAGCAGGCATATTAGGATCTCTTTTCTGTGTAAATTTTAAACTTTGCACAAATTGTTGCCTTGTTTCAGGAATATCAGTCCTATCTTTAAAAATCTCAGTATTCGGTTTACTTGCAAACATCTCTTTAATAGCCTGAGTCTTCTCTTCTTGCATCTTATCTTCTAACACCTGTCGCTTGACTCCATCAATTCTCATCTGTTCAGTCACACTTAACCTGTCCATCTCAATTTTCTTCTTCTCAGCGATTTCTCGTTGAGCCTTCAAAAAAGCTGAAACTTCAGAGTCCGACTGTTCCCGCCTGATTTTAATAAGTTGTTTATCAGGATTTAAGAGACTTTCCCAATGTTCTCCAGGATTTGCTTTGCCAAAAACGAGTTCTAATCGATTTTCAAGGGCTTGGGTCCTGTTAAGTGAAGAAGCCGGGTCGATGTCTTTAAGAAAGTCGAAGTCTAAAAAGAGTTTAGGCGACTTGAGATGTAATTTGACGTAAGTCCTTGAAACAAAGAGGTCGAAGTACCCAGGTTTGTTAATCACAGGGTTTAAACAAGGAATGACGATCTTTACGAAGTTGTGTTCTTGTTCCCAGTCAAATCTGCTCATAATAATATAAATGACTGACGAGGAAAGCCTTTTAAACATGCATAAAATTGTCCTTCAACTCGCAAAAGAAATCCAACCAGTCATTCAGAACCCGATGGAAATTTCTTCTCAAGAACTGGCTTTAAACCTTCAGATTTTACTTAAAGCCAAAGGACCACTTAACTCCCAAGACGCTGAGTCTTATCGAGAACTTATTCTCGGGCTTAATGAAAAATTGAAAGTTCTTCAAATACAATACCAAGAACTTGAGTATTACAAAAAACTCGCAAATGACTTAACCCGGCAAATCGAGTCTTCTGAAAAAAAACATAAAATGATTGTCGACCAAATGGATCAATTAAGGAAAATTCAGCAAAAACAAGCTGAAACTCTTGCTGATGATAAAAAAAAACTCATCGGGCAACTTGCGGAGACTAGAAATTTGTTGGAAAATTCAAAACTTTGTGAGGAAGAATTGAAAATTGAACTTGAAAATACCAGGAATCAACTTGGATTGGCGAAAGATGAAAATTTAAGACTTAGGAAAAGTGCTGAGAAAGGCGCGAGTTCTGGTGGAGATGATTTTGATCAGAAGTTTAAAAATATGAAAAATGCTCTTCAGGAAAATTTGGAAAAAATTGGAGAATTTCAGGAAAAGTTGAAAAATGAGATTGAAGCTGCTGATATGGAAAATCGGAGATTGAAGGAAAAAATTGAAGAACAAAATGGAATTATTTTTAAGTTGAACAATGAAAATGATGGGCTTTTGAATGATAATTCGAATTTGAAGGCTGAGATTGTTCGACAGGAAAATGAGTTAAAAGCTTTAGATGAACTTGAATCGCAGAATAAAGCTCTTAGGAATAATTCGGAAAATCTTAAGTCTCAAAATGAACATTATAACAATACGATTAAGAATTTGACTGCAGATAATCGAAACCTTGCCTCTGAGCTTATTGGTCTGAAAGAAAAGACAAATTCTCAGATACAAAGTATGAACAATAAACTACTGAATCAAGAAACTTCTCTTAAACTTCTATCGAATAAAAATAAAGACCTTGAAAATGAGTTATCTAGTCAAGTTAACCAAAGTAATCTTTTGTCGAAACGTTTGGCATCTTCAAATGATTCTATGAAATCAGCGTATGAGGAAATTTCGAAGTACCAGGACAACCTATTCGAAAAGCAGAAAAAAACCGAATCCGAGTTAGAATTCATCGCAAACTACACCTTAAAAACAAGCCAAGACCACCTAGACCAAGAGCGAAAGCTCAAAAAGTTAGGAGACATAATAAACGAAAGAGACTCCGAGCTTTCAATCCTTCGAGAAATGATCGGAGAACTTCAAAAGCCCAAGCCAAGTTACAACGCAATAAAAGACGACTACGTCGACCAGGCATTAGCCGAGTACTTAAATTCACGTCCAGAGCCAATGGAAATTAACTTCATTCGAGAAGACACTGGAACTTACTTATTCGGCTCTAAACGAGTTTTCATCAAGATCGAGAACGGAAAAATCATCAGTAAAGAATAAACAGTCAGAGTCGGTGGCGGGTTTATGAGAATCGACGAGTTCATCGAACTTTACACTCCTTTAGAAGTTGAAAAACTCGATGAAAGGAAAAAGTTTGAAAATAGTCCTGCGAGGAAAAATAGTTTAGGAAAATTGGGAAGTATGCGTAAGGATTAAGTAGTCAGTGAAAAGAACAAACAAGAAATTTCTGCTCAGAAAGCTGCGAAGATTATTCAGGATAGCTTTGTTAGTGGAAAGACGAAATTTGCTACTTGTCTTGCATTGCCCAGGAAGCCGAGTGCTGGGCCTAGTGCGGGAGATTCGACTCCTTCGAGGAGACATGCTAAGAAAAACTCATTGACTGATAAGGGGAATAATTAATCTCTGATGGAGTAGTGATAATTTCAGGGGATTTAAGGGAATTTTCAGGGAATTTTAGGGAATTCAAGGGAATTTCAGGAGATTTTAGATAATTTTCAGGGAATTTTAGGGAATTTAAGGGTTTTGATTGAGGAGGATTTTTATGTTGAGGAATGTTAGAAGTTTTTTTTATTTATGAAGGATAATCACTTGATTTAATAGAAAAATAAAGGTTACTTAAAGACTGCATTGAAAGAATTATTTGAAAACTTAAAAAAATCACTTAAACCCTAAATTTTATAACACTGGGGATATAAGATAAGATTATTTAAGTTTTTTAGGAATATTCATACATCTTTCATTCAATAAGTAAACTTCAGTAGGTTTCTGCATGAACTTAACATCCACAAATGCCTGCACATCAGGCAGGCTCATCCAAATCTTCTGACATTGATTAGTCTCCTCTTCCTGTGAAAACAAGCACTTCGTATTGTAATACAAAGCACAAGAAAACAATGCAGGGACATCCTTAAAATGTCCACAAAGATTGCAGTTCTGTCTAAATGAGAAATTCAAATTCATGCAATTTTCACAGTTCCAGTCGCCTTTGACCCTTTTCTTGATAGCAGCGGGGTACTTAACCTTGTTCATTTACATCCCCCTGGTTATAAATGAGTATTCGGACACTTTTAAGAAGAGTTGCTCTAAAAAGTAACCGATCTCAAGACCCTATCGTTATGACCAACATAAAAATTTCTAATTCAACTAGTCTAAACGAAATCTTCTCAGTGATAAAGGAAAACCCTTTAGAAAGAGTTAATCTTTACTTCGCATTGAGGAACATCGCGAAAATGACTCAGTCAAATCGAGGTGAAGCCAAGTTTCTATATGAAAAGGAATACAGTGAGTTACTTCAAAAGGCGGATTCTGGCTTTGATGATATTTCTTCACTTGAAATATGTGACTACGCGTTTTTCATTAAAATCACTCAGGAGTATGGAAAGAAGAATCTTTTAAGAGATTCTGATTTATTTGAGAAAAAAATTGATTATATGTTGGAAAATAACGCGTTTACACTTAGGCAAATGCTTAATTTGATACATCATACACAGATGTCTGGATTTGGATCTCATGGCTTGTTTTGCAGGTTGTTTGAAACGTTAAAAAACTCTAGAAATATCTTTGAAGAGATCAATGAAATGAAATTTCTTTCAAGAGCTCTTCGTATTCAAAGAGTTGGTATCAATGAGGAATTTTATGATTTCTTTTTCGATATCTTTAAAGTTATGTATGAAAAAGACCAGACTGACCTTAACTCAGTTCTTTTTTACTTGAAGAACTTTGCAGAAATCGATAAACTTCGATGTAAACATAAAGACTTGAAACCAATTTTTGATAAATGTCTGGAAAAAATTAACATGTTTTCAGAAAATGATTATCAACTTACATTGAAAATTTATTATGAGACTCAAGGCATTGTTGAGAAGCCAGTTAAAGATTTACTTATAGAAAGACTTGGAAGTATTATTGAAAAGGAATCTCCTCGGATTACTATTCCTTTCTTGATTGATATTCTTCAGGTGTTGATAGTCGACCCTGAATGTGATGAGTTCATTGATAAAATCATAAATTTTTGCTTTAAAAAACTAAAAAACAAAGAAATAAGACTTCCTCATTTATCGAAACTTTTGATGCACTTGACTCATCAGCCGAATGAGAAGTTCAATTATATTTTAGATAACAAACTTATGAATGCTGTTTCAAAGTACCATTTATATGATATTTTATTGTTTAAATATAGATATGGCCAGTTTTCTGTTTTTGATTGGGAAAAAGTGAATGTAAGGTGTAAGTAGGATGAGTCGATTCATGATTATTTCCAAGGAAGAAGTTTGAAAAGTTTACTAATGTTTTTGGATAAATATTCTGCTTTTGAGAATAAAGATATTATTAAAGTCAATGAAATGATAAGTAAAAGGGTTATTGATTTCGTTAATTACAGTCCTTTAAATGCAAGGTGTTTCAATGGCTTTGAGAAAATCGTATTTAATTCTTATCAGAAAAAAAATATCTACTCTAATAGAATCAAGGACGCAATTAATCAGGTACTTTTGAATGATTTTAACCATATGAATTTATTGCACTTTTTTTCAACTGATATGGATAATACTTTAATACTTCAGTATATGAATAAATATAAGGATCTTATTGATTCAAGTATTTTTGGAATCGCTTTGATTGAAAATTGTTCAGAAATTGATGAATCTAAGTTTAAGTTTTTACTTCAACATTTTCCATGTGATGATTATGAACTGGCCTATATGATTCAGAGCTTCAGGAAAAAAAATTTAGTGGAAAAACCGAAAATTAACCCTTTTTCATTGAAAGGTTCGAAAATTTTAAATATTTACAAAGATGATTTGAAGAAAATTAGTGAAATTTAGAATTTTTAGACATAAATTTAGTAGTTTAATTATGAATTATGGTTTTGATCATAAAGATTTAGGAATTAAAGTTATTTAGAAAAACAAATAATGTTGATGAAGTTTTTTTTTACTTCTTGATTTTGTTTCTTTATCGTTATAAACACTGATTTTTAATTATTTGAGTAGTTTTTTAGTTTTACTGGAAGTTTATAATTTTTATGTTTTTTATAACTTTGTTGATTAAATGATGTACTTGTTTAGATGCGCAATTACTCAATAGAGCAATTATTTTTTAATTCAAAGATTGGGCAAAACTGAGGGATAAATTAAGCATTAGTTAAATAGTTAAAAAATTACTGAAATAATTATTAATTCTAATTAGCTAAACTTATAAATTTTTAGATGATTTAATTTAATGTGATAATTTAAGGTTTTTATGCATTTTCAATTCTTTAAACACATTAAGAAATTCTATCAAGTGTTATGGCTTTAAATGTTTCATATGGAAACAAAAATTTTAAATATTTTTCCATTGAAATTCCAATCATGAAGAAAGATCGATTCAATCAAATTTAACTCGATTCTCTAGATTCAATAATATAAAATCCAAGCTATATTAAATTCAAAACTTTTTTTCCATATAGATAAAACCCTTTAATCATAAAACTGATTTTATATGCAGGGAGATATGATTTGATGCTTTATAAAATTAATCAATTCTAAATTTGAGAATTTTGTCATTGATATTCGTTCTGCATTATCTCATTCCTGAAAAAAATCACCAAATAGTTATTAATTTGATGAGATATTTTAGTATGCATAGAAATTTGAATTCAAATCACTATATCCTAAATTTTTTAATAATCTATCGCGACCTTATAATATAAGATAAAATTAGAACAAGTATTTTTATGAAAATTAATCTTTTTGAAATTATTCAATGAATCTTTTCATATTAAAATAAGGGATTTAATATTCTAACTAAATAATAATTATGAGTCTACTGTATCTATCCTTAGTAATGAACTGATTAAATTGTTAGAAATATTCATTTCTTTCATAGTTTCTTAGTTACATCAAATTGGCAGGCCTTTGATATTTGATAATAAACTAAATATAGTTCAGAATCTGCTTGAAAGATTTGAATTCAGTTTAGAAGATAGATAAATTTGAGCATGTTGTTCATTTTGCCTATAATATTGCATAGATCCTTATACTTGATAAGCTGGTAGTTATTCGCTTTGATTGAAGTTTTAAGTTCTTTTTATCTGTGTAGAGTTATTAATTTGTTTATATATCGATGAAAAGGAATATTATAATTGAAAGTTAAGATCAAGTCTCTTATAAGACAAGCAATTAAAATTGATCATACATACTTTCAATAAAATTTTCGTCATGAAATTAACAAAATTTATTTCAACCTCTCTATTAACTTATCAGCTAAAAACTATTATAAACCTAATGAGGTTATTTAGATATCATGATTCAGAGCAATAAGTAAAATAGTCTTCACCTCGGCGATTTACATTTATCTATTTACCACTAACTAGCAGATAGCTTCTTTAGCACGAATTTTTTTTTGAGATTGTTGAATAAAATTACTGTGCTCTAATCCAACGAAGATTAAAGATCTCTTACCAATCATCACCACTTCTCTCATCACACGACAAAAGTCTCCAATCTCAAAGAAAAAAAATTCTAAAAATTTCAAAAAATCGATAAAACCACTAAAAACCAACAACCTTCATAATAACCCAATCCCCGATCCTCAAAATTACAGAAACCTTCTAATTCACAAATCCCAATAATCAAAAGAACCCTTCCATATTTAACCAAATAAACTTCCATAAATCCATAATTACCAAACCACTCAGACTTCTCACCAAACCAAACCAACTTAAACCCTTCCATAGTCCCTGATCAATCTCTCCTCATCAAAAAAACCAAAAACAAAAAACCCACTATTTTTTTCAACATGTAAAAAAAACCTGTTGCAAATAAAAACAATTACTTCCTAAAAAGCCAGTGAAAGACAGGCAAGAAGAAGAAAAGTACTCAAAGTTTTTAAAATGTTATAAAAGTTGATTTTTTAGCGAAATTCTTAAAAAATTCGCTGATCACCCAGCTTCTTCCAATAAAAAAGTAAAAATTCTAAGGGATGATTTCCTTGTTCATCCCAAGCTGAGTTTTCTTCCATATTGTGAGTTGAATTTGGAATTCTATTCGTTTTTGCTTATAATTTAATGGTTGAAGCTCGCAGCACCCATGCGAGGCCCTTGCCTAGTGGTATGGGCCTGGAATCTATTGATTTTTACTACTTCAATCGAGAAAGACAAACAATTGTCAGAGTCACCAGCCAGGGAGCGAATTCGATCGATCTTAGCCATAAGTTGCTTGTCAGTAAAGACAGTCCTATCTGTTTTTACAACCCGAAAACAGTCTTTATAGGCACAGGCGCTTTAGAAGTCCAAGGACTGACCCTTCTAGATCTCGAATCGAATACAGTCAAATCTCTCCAACCCCTTCCTCAACCATGCGAAGGAGGTCAGTTCCACCTATTCCAAAACCAAATAATCTACGTGAATGCCTTAACCTCAGGGGAATCATCCATTTTCATCTACTCAATCGAAAAAGATTCCTGGACCTTGTCCGAACCAAATCCTCCAATCGAGAAGCGTAAAAAAGACCAGAAAGCATCAGAACCGAAGACTAAAGAAGAAAAAAAGGAGGACAAGAAGTCTAAAAGTGAGTTCAAGCTGAAAAGCCTGATAAAGGCAGGTTCAGTCTTGAAAGACGGAAAAATTTTCTTCGTGGGTGGCTTCCGCAAGTCAATCGATGGGACCTTGAAAGAAAATCTTAAAGTTTATTCAATCGACCTTCAAAACAACCTGACTCTCAACGATGAGAACCTTCGCATTCCTTTCACTGTTCAAGACCCGATTCTCGCTGTGCAAGGCGACGAGTTACTTTTGGCAGGCGGAAAAGAACTGAAAGGCGATGCTAATACTTTCACTTGTCGACTTAACCTTGTGACAAAGAAAAGTCAAGTTTTAGACTCGTTATTTGTAAGGCTTTTCGAGAACTTTCCTCCTGTTTCTAATGAAAAAATCGCTGTTTTTGTTTCAGACCCTGCTTGTGCAGTTAGAATTAAAGGACTGAACTATTGGGTGGTCTTCATGACTGACCCTCATAAGTTCTTCCCTTGCAAATTATGTGAAAAAAAACCGGAGGTGAAAAGTGAGTTGGATGAAAGTGATAGTGAAAGTGTTGAAGTGAAAAAAGAAGTGAAAATTGTCAGTGATTCTAGTTCTGACTCGAGTAAAAACTCTGGGTCGAAAGGAAAGACTCCTGAAGTGAATAAAGAAAATGATGGAGAATCTTCGTCTTCTAGTGAAAGTAAAAAAAAGAAAAAATCAAGTAGCTCTGAAAGTCACTCTGGAAAAGATGAGAAGGAAAAAAAGGTTATACCTGATGTTCCTGAAGGTAAAAAGGAAATTCCTACAGTTCCTGATATTAAAAAAAGTAGTGATTCTGATAGTGACTATGAAAAACTTCCTAGTATTGATAAAAAGAAGTCGAAAAGCTCGTCTTCCAGCTCTTCTAAGGAAAAAAGTGAAAAGAAACCTGATGTTGCTCCTGGAAAAGAGGAACCGAAAAGTGACTCACCGAAAAAAGATGATTTTATTGAGATTAAGTCTTCAAAAAGTGGATCATCCAGCTCTTCTAGCAAGTCGAAGGAAAAACCGAAAAAAGAAGAAAAAAAAGGGAAAAAGTCTTCGGAAAGTGGATCATCGAGTTCTTCAAGCAAGTCGAAGGAAAAACCGACTAAACCATTGGCACCTGTTGAAGAGCCGAGTAAAAAAGTCTCAGAGTCCAGTTCAGAAAGTGAAAAACCTGCAGACAAACCAGAGGTTGACAAAAAGCCCATCCCAGAAGTACCCAAAGAAGATCTACCTGACAAGAAAGAACTTCCAAAACAAAAATCAAGTGACTCAAGCTCTTCATCAGACTCGAAAAAAGGCTCAGGGAAAAAAGAAGATGTCAAGAAAGACATTCCTGAAAAGCCTAAAATCGAAGATAAGAATGAAAAATCTGAATCCAGTTCATCTTCTGATGAAGGACCTAGCAAACCAGATGATAAACCAAAAGAAGTTCCAGAAAAAACCAAACCCAAAGATGATAAGTCTAAATCAAGTGGCTCATCATCATCGAGTTCTGAACATAAAGTCCCTCCAGTGATTCCAAGCGAATCTGACCCCAGTCCGAATGTCGAAAAGCCGAAATCTCCCAAGTCAAAAAAATCCAGTTCGTCTTCATCATCTAGCATGAGCAAGCCAAAAGACAAACCTGTTATTCCAGAGTCCACTAAAAAACAATCACAAAGTAGTTCAAGCGACTCCGAAAAACTTCCAAATATTGACAAAAAAGAGAGCTCGTCCTCAAGTTCCTCAAAAGTCGAAAAAACACCAGAAGTACCACCAAAAGACGATAAGAAAGAAGTTCCAAAAGTACCTGAAAAAAGTGATGAAAAACCAAAGTCAGGATCATCATCATCATCATCAAGTGTTAAAAAAACTGATGACTTACCTCCTCATGAATTGCCAACTCCAAAAGAAGAGAAAAAAGATCAGCCACCCGCAAGTGATCCAGTTAAGCCGAAATCTTCTAGTAGCTCTTCTAGTGAAGTTGAAAATAAAGTAAAAAAACAATCGTCGAGTTCTTCATCAAGTTCATCGCATAAGATTCCAAAAGTTCCAATCAAAGAAGATCCTATTCAGCCTTCTATTCCTAAAGTTGACTCTCCTAAGAGCCAAAAATCTTCATCCAGTTCTTCAATAGAAGAAAAACCTTCAGACCCACTTCCACCTTCCGAGCCACCAGCTAGAAAAGATTCGAGTTCAAGTAAAGAGAGTGAAAAATCAGGAAAACCTGAATTTAAACCTAAAGTGGAAAGTCCCAAAAAATCATCTTCCTCAAGTTCTGATAGTAAAGAGAAGCCAAAAGAGCCAATTGTTCCTGAACAGCCAAAGATTTCAAAAGATTCTGACTCGAGCTCAGAAAGTAAATCAGGTAAGAAATCAAGCTCTTCATCAAGCAGTGACAAGAAAAAAGAAAAGACTGTAGAGCCTTCACATCCAGTGAAGCCTGAAGATCCTTCTCCTCCAGTGAAGCCTGTAGATCCTTCTCCAGTGAAACCTGAAGATCCTTCTCCTCCAGTGAAACCTGAAGAGCCTTCGATTCCAGAATCAGATCCTACAAAGCCAATCACTCCATCAGTAGTACCAGAAAAAAAGCCAAGCTCTAAAGAAAGTTCAAGTGATTCTGACTCTTCCACTGAAAAGCCTCAGAAAGTCCCTTCAAAGGAAAAATTAAGCAGCAGTTCTTCATCTGAATCAAAAAAACTCCCAACAGTCGATAAAAAGAAATCAAAAAGTTCTTCATCAAGCTCTTCAAAAGATGAGAAAGTTCCAAAAGTGCCTATAAAAGAAGACGTCAAACCACATGAAGAAGAAAAAATTCCCTCGAAACCAGAAAAAACTAAAGATAAGAAAATAAAGAAAAAATCGAGTTCAAGCAGCAGCTCTTCGAAAAAAGACAAGAAAGATAAAAAGATTAAGAAAAAGTCTTCTTCGTCTAGTTCAAGTAAAGAAAAGGGAAAGAAACCTGAAGTAAAACCAGAAGTTCCTAAAGATTCTCCTGTTGATAAACATGAGTCAAGCTCTGAGTCTTCTGAGAAATCTCATGAAAAACCTGTACCTTCTCCTGAGGTTCCGAAAACTGAAGAAAATAAGAAAGTACCTGAAAATAAGGACCTTCCAAAACATAAATCAAGTGACTCCAGTTCATCATCTGATTCAAAAAAAGACACAGTCAAACCAAAAGATGATAAGAAAGTTGTCCCTGAACAGCCTAAACAGCCTGAAGTTCCTAAAACCGAAGAAAAGAAACAAAAATCTGATTCTAGTTCTTCATCAGATGAAGAGCCTAGTAAGCCAATTGAGAAACCTAAGGAAATTCCTGAAAAGCCTAAAGAAATTCCTGAAAAACCTAAATCAAAAGATGGAAAGTCAAGCAGCTCATCATCATCGAGTTCTGAACATAAAAAGCCTGCAGTGGTTCCTTCAAAACCTGATCCTAAAGTAGAAAAGCCCGAATCTCCGAAGGTCAAAAAGTCAAGCTCTTCTTCTTCTTCATCAAGCAAGAAAAAGTCTGAAGAAAAACCTGTTGA
>RSEH01000401.1:0-25234 GCA_006503475.1 Stentor roeselii | reverse complement strand
TTTTAGGATCTTTGATTTCGTTTTTGTTTTTAATCTGGTTTCGACCTTTTAAAGATTTTCCGGTTTTTGTTTCGAATCTTTTAGGAGAGGTTTGTATTTTAGTTGTTTTTATTGTGACTTATACTTTTTTGTGGAACTTTGAGGAAAATGCAGCACTTTTTATTGAAAAGTTTGTGATTTTTGGTGTGATTACTGTAATAAGTGCACAGTTTATAGTGACTTTGTTTGTTTTTTTTAGAAGTTTACTGGAAATATGGAGGAAACTGGATAAAAAGAGAAGTTTAGCCTTTGTTAACAGGGCTAAAAAAACTATAGGTTTTAATTAATTCTGAGGTTTTAGTATTTAACTAGTAGTGTGAATATGAATAAAACAGAAATCGACCGAAAGCCGAATATGTATAGGCAATTTCAATTATTCAACAAAAATAACTTATATTATCAAGATTTTCTCAATGAAATGTATAATAATTATGAATTAATCAGCCAGAAAAAGTTAACAATTATTTAGAATCTAAGATATCTTCAAGGTAAATCGTGAATTTAATACACTAAAAATTCGAAAATTTCAATAGTGGTACTAGAATTGATGCTATAGTTCTCACTTATTCATAGAAGATGTTTAGTATCTGGCTATACCCAAGATGAAGAAGTTCCAGGCTACAACTACAAAGAATTTTATATTATTTCTTTCATACACTCTATTTTATCATAAGCCTTATAATTGATTATTTAATTTGGGATATCATTTCAGATACAGAGAAGAGTTTAAATTGAGATAGTTAGTTAGAAATTCTAAGATTTATTTTTCTATTAGTTTGATGTCAATTAGGCATTTAAAACTAGCTCAAAGTTTTTCTTCTTAACATCTAGTTTAACTTTAAATATTTCATGATTTTCAGACCAAAAACTGAAATCTGTCATAGTCTTCAATATTATGATTGAAATTTGCCTAGTTGGATTTTAGCAATAAGTTTATATTTAGTTTTTAAGATTGTGAAATTTATTACAGTTGTTTTACAATTTTTTTCGGCTTTTAATTGATCTTTATGTATGTTGTTTTTTGTTTAATTTTGTATCGAAAAATCTAGGATATATTAGATATGCTTAAATTATAGTTAAAGTAGTTTAGGATATGAATATAAAGTTATTCATTAATGAATATTTAGATATAATTAATGATCTTGATAGAATTCAAATTCACCTTAGTACAGAGTTGTTTTATTATAATTATTTAAAAATATATTCAAAACTTAAGAGCTTTTAAGATGTGTAAATATAAAGTCAGATATGCATATACTTTAGCATCACTAACATTTTAATACTTTAAACTTCAACAAGGTGAAGCAAAACATAAAATCTTCAAAAATTAATTACTAACACTTACTTATCCTTTACCCAACTAAAAACTACTCCCTTACCTTTCTAATAATTAATATCACAAAATCACCTGATAATAATTTTTGGAAATTGATAAAGATTGATTTTTAGATAATATTCAATCTAATCAGAAAAACAATAAGATAGATAATACAAATCCAAAGAATTCACAAAACCTATTTGACTTCCCTTTGTTCTCAAGCTTTAGATACGGCTTGATGAATCATAATTTATAATTATACTTAAGAATATGCCAATAAATTATATCAAACATTAATTTCATTATTAAATAGATAAGAATCTTTCCATTTAAATAGGGACCTTCTAAGAGATAGGTTAGTTTTCAGATTGATGAATATTTATCACTTGTAATAATGAAAACAATCTTCCCGAAAAATGGGATTTGCCTCTGCTATATATGTTGCATTATAAACAAGTAGTATGTCCAGATAGGTTGCAGTACTTCCCCTATTGAAAAACAAGTTGAAATAAAAATGAAAATATTAAATCTCTAAAAAACATTAAAAATTTATAGTTATATTTAAAGTCGATTATATTGATATAAATGAATGATTATTACTTTTTCCATTTTATTTATTGTTATCGACATAGATCAACTTCTGTCTTACTCAACAATTGGTTTGACCAATTAAATTATGGCTATTGTTGAATAATGCTATCCATCTTTGTGTCAGTCTTAATATTTTATATAGTTGGTGACGAATACAATGGTTCTTTTCTATATTTTCCTATAACCAGAGTAATTTTTATTTAAAAAATAGCAAGGAATCTTCCAATACCATATAAATATAATCTCCTTCAAATATAACATAAATTATAAGGTACTTTAATATCGAATCAATCAGCTTCTGCTACTTCTACAAGAAAAATTTATTATCACAACTCACAGCTGTCCGAAACTTTAGGTGCCGCACACCTTACTAAAAAAATATTTGACTTGCAGAGTCCTTCATTCTATTGGACATATTGTTATAGATTTCTTTATATTCATCAATAAGATCTTTAAATTTTTCTTGTTCGGAAAATCTATGTTGATCCTTTAATGGATTGTGAACTCATTACTCATATTTGTAAGAAATTCTTAAAAATAGGAATTTATACTGTTTTGATAAAGATATGAATTTTAGTGCAACTGAATGATTTTTGGACTTTTTTTTAGTTTTGAAGTAATTTTCAAGTTGGAGATCAAATTTTTTAGTTGAACTTCTTTACTGGAATCAAGAATTAATTGTGAAGATAGTTTTTTGAGCAATTCAGTATGATCTACTGGAAATTTTTGTGCTGATAAATCAAGGACTTCCTTAAATTGATCTTTAATAAGAATTTAGTTGAATTCGTGTGAGAAAAAATATTCGATTTAGTGAAATTAGATATATTTGAATTTCAATTATTCTGACTCTGGAATATTCCAGTAATTTGCATAATGGGATAATCCAGAGATATATCTATGAAGAGTAGAGGATATATCTACCAGAAGTAGTTTTAAAAACTGATAATAACTTTATATTTTTTTTTCTGATTAACTAGTTTCTTATAACCTTCGATGTTCCATTATTTGATATAGATACCTAATGGTTTTGGGATTTTTCTTTTAATCTATTCATCTTTATTTAGACATGATTGAATTCGAAGTGAATGAAATATTAGAAGAGAAGGTGCTATTAAATAGTAATCAAAGTTCAAGGATATTCAATTTTAAACTATTTTTTTCCTTATTCCAGCCGACGATTTTTATCTATATTGAAAGGTCTAAAATCATTATATTCATGGTAATATCTTAAATGAACTGTCTTTGATCAAGATCAGGAAGTTCATAAAAAATTTTCTTAAGAAATTAAATAATTTCCTTCATGTTTTAATTTTTAGGCTTCACCATTTCTATTATCTTAATGAAGGCATCATTTTTTTCAACAGTCTATCTTCTCTGGGCGATTTTTGAAGCCAGCAAGATAGTTGAATACAAGTTCGGGATAAACTTTGGTCAGGTCTTCTATGACTACTCAGGTTCCTTCAATCACGGTCAAAATGGCCAGAGTATCTCAACCACGACTTCTGATACAATCCCTACCGACCGAGGGGCTTATTTCACTAGCAGCTTTAATTCATATATAAAGCTTCCTCCAAATGAAAAAGTTCCTTCATCATTATCGCTTGGGTCAATATTTTCCCAGATAATATGGATAAAATCTAGGGATGATAGTGACTATTTTTTATTGGTCAGAGTTTATAATTTATATGGGTTTGCGATCACAAGAGTTAATACTGGAAACTTGATCAGTGCCTATATACGTCGAAATGGATACGACTCAAATAACCTAATCGGTGCATCTTCAGTCACTATAAATAGTGGTAATATCTAATTAGATAATTGGGCGTTTATCGCCATGATAAACCAAGGAGCCCAAGCAACCTTTTACGTCAATGGAGTTCTTGCATTAACAATAGCTCAATCTTCGCACTATTCAGAGTCTGGGAATTATGATCATTACTTGGGGTATAAAACTCTATCATTTCATGGCCTGATGTGGAGTTTTTATTTATTCACAGAAGTTGTCACACTTACTGATTTTTACTCTTCTAGCCATTCAGTAGGAAATTGTCTTGCTCCAAGTTGTCCTTCAACTTGTTCACCTGGTATTAAAGAAAACAGCTTTGAATACTGCATCTCCACACAAGACTCTCATTTATTAAATGGTGAAGGTAATTCATGCTCGAGTTCTTGTTTGTATGGATGTAAAGGATCGATTTGTTTGAACTGCGATAGTTGCAGTTATAAAAGTTGTACTATTGATGGGACTTCTATCATTTGTCTCTGTCTTCAAGCTACTGATGAAATAGGATGCAATTGTCAGATAAACTTGAATATCAATAATATGGGATGTAAATGTGCAAATGGATACTTTGATTCAAATCCCTTGAGTGATTCAACTAACTGCATTAAATGTTATCATGAATGCTCTTCATGCTCGCAGACTTTGATTTGTTTGACCTGTAAAGATCCCTATGCGATTCCAAGTTCCCTCATTGGATGTTCATGCTTATCAGGCTACTTTAATTCCACTAGTTTACAAACAGGAGGTTATTGTGAGATTTGTTATTCAGACTGTAAAACATGCTCTAGTTCATCAATCTGTGATTCTTGCTTAGATTTAAATGCAGAACCTCATTCATCACTTGGATGTGTATGCAAACAAAACTTTTTCAATAAATCAAGTTTATCATCAGATGGAAGTTGCTTACCTTGTTTCGTCGAATGCAAGTCATGTTCTTCATCAGCCATATGTGACCAATGTTTGGATTCACAGTCAATCCCGCTTGATTCTGGAGGATGTCAATGCAAACAAGGGTACTTTAATAAAACTCAGATTTTAAAAGAAGGAACTTGTTTGAAGTGTAATGATGAATGCTTTAACTGTATTCAAGCAGATTTATGTGTAACCTGCAAAAATGAAAATGCTTTTCCATCATATACCAGCGGATGTGAATGTTTTGAAGGTTTTATCAAAGGAAATGATGGAAAATGCCAGAAGTGTCTGAACGACTGCGAGACTTGTGATAAAGAATCCTGTACTTTATGTAAAGATTTGAAAGCTGTTGCAAGTGGTCATGTTTGCAAATGTCAGGAAGGATTTTTCAACTCTTCAAACGACTTTAATCTTAAATGTGCGAAATGTCCTGAATATTGTGAGAGATGTGAACAAAAATGCTTAATCTGTGTTAAAAACGCAATATTTGATAATAATTATAACTGCATTTGTGCTGAAGGATATATAGGCAAAGATAATCTATGCACAAGAAAACTATTTAATGCATCTTTACAAGTACTTTCGAGTACTTATTTCAAGATTCTCTTTTCAGAACCCGTCTCAGTTAACCAGAGCAATTTCGACTTTTCAATAGAAAGCCCATTAAACTACCAAATAACTCTGATAAAAAGAGAGCAAGTCGAGTTTCTCTTCTCTTTCATTCCAAAAACCGACGTAAAAAAAGGAACCCGTTTAAAAGTGTTAATAAAACCAAAACTGTTCCTGAGTCTCAGCTCTTCTCTTCTTCAAAGCAATACCTTAACCGGAGATTTGCTAGCCTTTAACCATCCCAAAATTGACCCATCATTAGAAGTTTTGATAAATTCATCAAAAGCAGTAGTCCAAACAATAGTTTCAACATCAGTCTGCTCATCCATAATATTAAATCCTTCATTAGCCTGGGCCTTGCTGAACATGATCCAGGTGCTGATTTACCTTCCCTTGAACAGTAACCCAATGACTGAGAACATCAGAATATTTTTATCAGGCTTTTCAGGGTATAACATTATCCCCAATCCTATCAAATACCTTTTAAGCTCAGATTCTTGTGTTGAGCCTTATTATGAAGCTAGAAATTACGGAATCGACACTTGCGTGTTTTTATTGAATTTAGGATCAAATCTTCTCACTTTAATTGCAGTTATTCTGGTCTTTCCGTTTCTTTACTTACTTTCTCGATTTAATCTCGGAAAAATCACGGTAAAAGCTATAAAAATCCTGGAAAACTACAGATACAGTTTTTTTCTTAGGTTTTGGATACAACTTTACCTGGAAATCGGAATTTTTGCAATTATTCAACTCAGAAGTGTAAGAACTATACAGGAAATTAAAAAGGCAGTTGAAGGCTACACGAATCTCTTCTTCGCTTCAATCTCAGCTGTAAGAAACAATCAGTTAGCTTTCGCTTTAACTCCTGTTATAATTTTCATTACTTCTTTCAATTCACTTTCAGAGATTCAAGAAGGTCAAGATGAGTTCAAGAAAAAATGGGGAAGTCTTTTTGATGAGTTTAAAAATGACAGAGGTTTTTGGAGTTCGCAGTATTATTTTTTTTACTTTCTTAGGAGATTAGGTTATGTTTTAGGGCAAGTCTTTTTGAACTCGAATCTTTATCTGCAGGGCGCTTTGAATATTTTAGGATCTTTTGTTTCGCTTTGGTTTTTACTCTGGTTTCGACCTTTTAAGGATGTTTTAGTATTTTGGTCGAATCTTTTTGGAGAGGCTTGTGTTTTGATTGTGATGATTGTGACTTATCCGCTGTTGTGGAAGATTGAAGTGTCTTCAGCTCAGTTTATTGAAAAATTTGTGATTTTTGGTGTTATTGCTGCAATGGCTGGACAATTTCTTGTCTCATTATTTGCGGTTTTCAGTAGTTTGAAAGAGACTTGGAGGAAAATGGAGAAGGAAAGAAGTCTGAATTTTGTGAAACGAGCTCAAATCATACTTGCCAGTGACTCTATGCCACATAGTCTTGAATTTAAATAGGAATTATTATAGTTAGAAGTTTAGATATTATTAAATAAATGCTGCTTCAAATGATATCTTCTTATACCAAAGTAATAATAAAAAAAATAATCCTTTAAATGAATACCTTCTAATTAAAACCAAAATCATTATCCCAAAACTCCAAAAATGAAATTAATCGATTTACTCATTACAAAAATTAAAACCCCAAATAAAACACAATCCCATTCAAACCTCCAAAATCCAATCCACTCCATCCCCAAAACCAAAAAAAAAATTCCAAATCCTTCCACTTTTCCCTAAAATTCCTCCAACTTCCAATCCAAAAAAAAAATCATAATCCAACCATTCCATATTCCAGCCTTAAATTTTCCCCAAATTTCCCATCCAAACAAATAAACAATGCAAACTTCAATCTTCCTAACAACCTTATCCGAATCTCTTCTAGAGATAAAAATCGATAATCCAAAAAGATTCAACCTAGAATACATCCGAGACGAAGTCGAGTCATTAACCTCAATAATCGGTCCACATCAAGTATATTACCAAAACGGTTCAGAAGTCTCATCATTAAGTTTCAGTGACCTTCCTCTTTCAAGTCCTCTTGAAATGATCGAGATGTCCTCTCTTCCCGTCGCGCGTTTTCTGATAAAATTCCGGAGCAGGTCATACCCAGTCTACGTAAACAACTACGAAAAGAAATTCGTCCTGTCACTTAAACTTGCAATCGAGAAGAAAATGCAAAGTTTAGGCCTTGACTGTCCTTTCGACGCCCAAACTTTAAGAATATCAGGACAAGAAATACCTGGAAGCTTACTTTTATCAGAAATCGCTTACAACGCAGAGATCACAATGGACTTAAACTCTTTCATCTCACATCGACCGATAATCACAACTTTTGACTTAGACCCTTTTCAAGAAATCACTAAAAAAGCGATGCATGTTTTAATTGTCAAAGGAATCAACTATGAAGTCAAAGTAGATGAAAGGGCAGCGAAATGGAGAAGGGTTGAAGAAGGGTTTTCTGTTGAATGTTATTGTAGGAATCGAGAATGTGAAGCGAGAAATAGAACTGTTGTTTGTTCACTTGGATTTGGAGTTTTTTCTTTAGAAAGTTTGAGGGAAAGGTGCAGGTGTCCTTTGTGTAGAGAAAATTCGAATGAATTTGTTGCTGCCGGGTTTTTTAAAGCTTGCTGGAAGTTCAGGGGCGTAGTTGATGCGAAAATTATGGAAGGGGAAGAAAGGACTTGGAACCAGTTTTATGTTTGGAGAGAACTTTTTGATGACTGGAACAATTTAAGGTTTAGTGTATGTCCGAATAGCTCTTCGAATTAGTTTTAACTATGGAACTATAGACTAATTAGATGACTTGCACTGTGCTTGTTTCGGGGAGGAGGGATTTTAAATGGGTTGTTATCTGGGTTTTATCTGCTGAGTCGGAAGCTTTTACTGAAACCATCGCTGCGTTTAACTTTCCTGAGACTTTCCAATAAAACACCTTCTCAACTTTTTCAACTCCTTCAACTTTCTTGATTTTTTTTTTGATTTTCCTGCCCTTGCCATGGTCATCCGATTCCATCATGACAACAACACTACTTCCAAGTAACTCAGTGACACTAAGTAAAATAAGTGTAGAAATGATAAGACTGCTAATCGGGTCTGAAATATGCCAATCATAAAGTTTGATAAGAACAGATGACACAATAACTCCAACACTTCCAAGCGTATCAGCCAAAACATGCAAAAAGACTCCTTTTAAGTTGCTATTATCTCCATGTGACAAGTCATGAAACGAGCAAAGTCCAAAGATATTAACAATAAGTCCCAGAACCGACACAAGTATCAACATATCCGTTTGAATCTCAGGAGTTTCCATGATCCGCTCGATTGACTCAATGAAGATCTTGATTCCCACGAATATCAAGAAAATCGAATTAGTGAAACCTGAAAGTGTCTCATAACGTGTGTAACCGTAAGGGTGCTCACTGTCTGCTGCACGTTTTGATATGTAAGACGCGTATAAACCTATCGCTAGTGCTGTGCAGTCGAAGCACATGTGAATCGCATCTGAAATCAAACCTAAACTATTGCTCCAGTATCCATAAATTGCCTCGACGAACATGAATAAAAAGTTCACTCTGAATAAATTTTACATTAGAAATAAAAAGATACGTCTTGAGTCTTTATGTGATAAGATATGTGAAATTACTCCAGTTTTTTGATTACCTGGAAGCATTTCCTGATTTTGAGAGGATAAAAAGAACACGGAAGTTTTAGATATCAGCAAATAACACATATTCATCATAGGCTCTCCGGTGAAAACAGTAAATAAATACAAAACAAGATAACTTGTCTGAAACTTCGCTTCTTTATCAAGTCTAGTCCCAAGACTTGCAGGTAAAAAAAACACACAAAAAGCTGAAATGAGAACAAGAACAAAAGATTCTAAATTGAAATCTCCAGGTTCCTCAAGAGCTAAAGCTCTTACTGCACAATAAGAAACTCCAGCAACACAAGCGACAATCCAAGAGTATCCTGAAAATTTACAGTTAAGCTTCTGGTTTATCATTGAATAACTTGACTCGAACTTACGTAAACAAGCCCAGAGGACTGAAAGAACTGCGACTTGAAGTGAAAACTGAAAAGCTAGCCCGATTATGATTACTGTGAAAAGAAGGACTCCTGTGAATAGCAACTCGTCCATTTCTCTTGTTTTGTTCCAGACTAGAAGCGCCAAGTTTATGCTGAGGTAGCCTGGTACTGATACTAGTGGGCTGAATGGATTTTACACTATAAGAGATATGTTGCAGAGGTAGATTGTTAGGAAGACGATTGATAACTTTAGCACTCCTCCAAACATAACCTTGACAGCCTAACTAATCCTTACATTCTGCACAGTAAACAAATTCGAAGGAATAACCCAAAGTTTATCCACATAAACAGCCTTAACAGCAAGAACAATAACAAGACAAAGCAAGCTTCGATGCCCAGCCTGAAAAAGTGCCAGAAACCCAAAAGCTTCTAAAAGCCCGACGAGATAATCAGGAACTTTCATTATCCTATTAATTAAATCTGAGAAAGATAAGTGACTCCAGGAAGTTCCTTTCCTTCCATAAGTTCAAGTGATGCTCCTCCACCAGTACTAATATGACTGATAGCAGAGACATCTCCAGTTGACTGAACAAAGCTGGCAGTATCTCCTCCTCCAATGATACTTGCAAGTCCTCTTTCCTTTCCACTAACAATAGCCTGATAAAAGGCTAGAGAGCCTCCTCTGAAGTGACTGACTTCAAAAACTCCAGGAGGTCCATTCCAAACAACAGTGTTCGCCCTGTGAATGGCCTGGGTCATCAATTCGATTGATTTAGGGCCGATGTCAAGTCCCAGCCAGCCTTCAGGAATGTTTCCTTCAACGGTCTGAACTTCCGCGTCTTCTGCGAGTTTCGTTCCACATACGTAATCAACAGGTAAATGTATTTGAACTCCTTTTTCTTCAGCTTTCTTCATAATCGCTTCAACAATTTCACTTCCTTCAGCATCGAACAAAGAACTTCCAATGTCAAGTCCTTTCAATTTCTTTAAAAAAGTGAAAGCCATGCCTCCTCCAATGATCATTTCATCACATTTATCTAAAAGATTCATTATCAGCTGAATCTTGTCTTTTACCTTTGCTCCGCCCATGATGACTAATAATGGCCTTGCAGGGTTTTCAAGGACTTTTGCGAAGTACTCGATTTCTTTACCCATTAATAAGCCTGCCGCTCTTTTGTTGTGCTTGACCCCGACCATTGATGAATGCGCCCTGTGAGCTGTTCCGAAGGCGTCGTTGATGAAGACGTCTCCGAGAGTGCTCAGAGAGTCTCGAAAGGCGGAGACTGCCTCAGCGGAAGGCTTGACTTTGCCACCGCTGGCGTCTTTGCCGGTGCCTTCTTCTTCAGGGTGGAACCTCAGGTTTTCTAGAAGAAAGATCGAACCTGCTGGGGGGTCTCGACATGCGGCTTCGACTTCAGGGCCTACGCAGTCTGTGAGGAAGGTCACTGGACGTGATAAAAGACGCTCCAGTTCCTCAGCCACTACTTTTAATGAACTTTTTGCATCAGGTAAACCGTCTGGCCGCCCCAAGTGACTCATGAGGACTAAAGAACGAGCTCCTGAGGAAAGGATCAGGTTGATTGTTGGAAGAGTCGAAGTGATACGTGTCAGGTCAGAGATTTTACCGTTTTTTAAGGGAACGTTGAAGTCTGCACGCATTAAGACACGCTGGTCTTTTAGTTCTTCTGATATTGAGGTGATCTGAAGTCTGTTCGCCAACATTTTTATTGGCTATGGCTGAAGCAGGATAGTATTTTTGGAGATGGGGATCGAGTGGAATGGGAATTCGAAGGGTTGGTGATCTGGAGGACTTTTTCAATTGAGGATGCCGGGGATAGCCTTCATTCAATTGATTGAATCGGTTTGCGAAAGAAATTTTGATGATAAGTAAGTGGTTTAAGGTTTGGAGAGTGAGGATTATAAATGTGGGATGATTTATTTGCTTGGAATCCTATCGGATTATTCTGATAGTTTAGTTTGTATAAAAATTAGGATTCACCAAATTAGAATATATGGAAATATGTCAAGACTTATGACTTTGGACATGTTTAAGTTTGGATAGAAAGGATGTTGAATGAGGTTCTTTAAACACAGAAAAAAATCTTAAATTATTAAGGAATTTATTTAAGTAAATGTTTATTTCTAGCTGATATTCAGTTCCACCGAAAAACTCCGAAAATCATCTATTAAAATAATTCAATCCTAGGAACACCCAGAAAACTCTTTCATCCCTAACAAACCATTCTCCAACCCCAGATAACAAACAAGAGACATGGTCCATTCTCAGCAAAACCAATCCCTATTTCCACAAGCATCACCATTCTCCTGAACATCAAGAAATGATTCCTTACCAAAAATAATCAAAATCGCAGATCCCCAATTCACGACCATAAAAATATCAAAAACCAATTACCCCACCTCATTATCCTAAAAAATTCAAAAATACTAAAATATCCCATCACACTCCCTAATACCATGACTATTTTCAATTAAAATTCCTAAAAATCCACCAAATCTTAATATTCCTATTTCTCTTCATAAATCACTAAATCTCCAACTTCTAATCCTAAATTATCTAATTTTTAATAAACTATCGCTTATCTTTCATTTCTTGCACCCGAGTCATCGCACGTTTTTTCTCAATCATAGACTTGGCAATCAAATCAATTTTTTCAGCTTGAAGAGAAAGTACTTTATCCTGCATTCTAACTTTTTTCAATAAAAGATTATGATGTTCAGTATTTTTCGCTTCAATTTTTTCAATCATTCCCTGCAAAGCTCTAAGTTTTCCTTCCCATCCTCCTTCCAAGTCAGTTTTTTCAAATTCAGTGCATTCCTGAAAGAATTGTTTTCCATTTTGTCCTCTTCTGAAAAACATCATATTTTCTACTTCTTGAATCATGTCCATGAGTTCTTTCATATCTGCGCTAAGGGAGTCTGACTGAACCCGGTCATAAGTGTCTCCAATGATGGAGATGAGCAAGTTCAACATGATGATCGGATTGATCAACAAAGCAAAAGTGACACAAAAAAACTCGACTAAGTCAGTGGGCTGTGCTTCGAGGTTTCCAAGGACTAAGTTATAAGAACTTAACAACTGTAAAGAAAACGTTTTACTTGCTTCACATTCTAAGACTTCTTCAGGAGTTCCACTGCACTTGACCAGGACGATGAATAAGAAGCAAAAAGAAAGAGTTGAATAAGACAATAAAATCAAAAAGCCTCCAATGTCAGCGACGACTTGAAATAATAAGTTGATTAAGTACCTGGTCATCTTAAAAAGCCTGAAATAAGAAATTCCTCTTAAGAATGATAAGAAAATGACTAAGGATAACACAGACATTGCACCTTCTTCAAATCTTCCAGTCCAAGCGATGATGATATACAAGTAAAGCAAGATCCCTCTACACCAATCAATATAATTCCAAATATAAGTAAAGTAAAACGACCCTGAAACTGACATCTGGAAAAGTTCATACAAAAGCAGCAAACTATTCAAGAAAAACAACCCAACAGTTGAAATAGTCCTCAATTCAGTCAACATAAAATTCAAAAAAGCTGTAAAAAGACTAAGAACTAACAAGTAACAGTAAAAGCAAATCCCTTGAATCATCATCGGGTAACTCGCATGTTGCCATTTATACTGAACCATTGCCTGAATCAATGGACTTCTCATTACATTCAAATTAGTGCAATTTGCAAGACTTTCTAAAAACTCGATACTGTCCTTACTTCCCATTTGATAACTAATTTTCACGTAACTCTCTTTAAAAAGTATACCCTGCCCTTGAGACCCCATCTCTTCAGCATCAAAAAAATCCTCAGGTCTCACACGAGGATGTTCAGAAATGACAACAATAGGCAAGGGTATGTCAGGAGAGCAGAACTTTGGAAGACTTCTTCGAAAAGCAGGTTGATAAATCGCTTCATAAAGATCTCCTAATTTAGGAAAAGCTTTTTTATTCATTAAAATCATCACATTTTCTAAAATCTGGAATAAAAAAGGGTTATTCCCACCAAGTGCAATAAGTGAATCGACTACATCATCACGTATGCCTTTAAGTCCTTTAAGCAAGGCGATGTACAATGGGTGGTATCCTTCTTTGCTAGGAATCATGACAGCGGTTTCAACTAAAGAAGCTGTGAGATGTTCTCTAAGTCCTAAAAACGTGTAAATATGAAGTGAGTTGAAAAAATAAGGAACGATGATAAACTTGTCCATTGCCGGGTCATGTGGAATGATTTGTCCTGAAGTGATTGTTTTCATGTAAGTTAGAAACTTTTGAACGTTGTCTTCAGGGCCCAGGATTCGAGTCTTTTGAGAGATTAAAGGGTTGTCTTGCATGTAGATCATTTGGTGCTCGCCTGTTATGATCGCTTCTTGGTCTTCTGTTATAGCAAGGCATAGTATTGGCTGTTTTCTTGTCAAGAAACTTAGAGGAATTCGGTATTCAAGGGAAATGAATTGGATACTCGCGTCTTTTGATACTGACATGATCTTGGATGAGTCTTCTGTTATGAATAAACCTGTTATTGTGTCAGTGTGAAGAGTGAATATTGACTCTTCTACACGCTCGGAGATGTTCCATACTGTTAGAGTACCGTTTATTCCACCGGATATCACGTAACGACCGTCGTGCGTTACGCTTAATGCCGTCGCTTGCTCTGGAACTTGGAACTTGCAGATTTCGTTTAGTTTTATTAGGTCCCAGATACGGATTGTCTTGTCACTGCTACCCGATACTAAAAAATCTGCATCTAGATCTATGAATGGAGTGTACCCAATACACCAGATGCTTTGTTGATGTCCTCTAAGCTGTTTGCTATCCCAAGTCTCTATATTCCAAATAAGGATTTTAGAGTCTCCTCCACCTGTAACCAGTTCTCCCGACTTGATGAAGCACATGTCTCTTATCGAGCCTTTATGTGCTTGAAACTCTTTAATAACAGGGAAAGGTGCCTTATTAGCGATAAGGTAAAGAAAGCCATAATCGTCACTAACAGCAAGCCATTCTTCATCAAGTGAAGCACAAACTTTGAGACCGACACCATTAGTCGAATGTATAACCCCAGCTTCATCTTTTTCCCTAAACCAAAACCTAACCTTATGATCACTTCCACAAGAGATAATAGCCTCTCTAGTTTCAATAATCGAGTTAAAATCATTGCTAAGTACCTTAAAGTTGATTTCTTCCATAAACTCAGGAAAAGTCCAAATTTTAAGTGACTTATCATCAGAGCAGCTAACAATAAGTGCATTATCCCCAGTGATGAGAAGATCTTGAACAGGTGCAGAATGTGAATTTAAAACGATTTCCCTTCGATCCTTATCCAAATCCCAGACGCGCATGCTGAAATCATCAGACCCTGAGACTAAAAAGTTCTGATCAACAGCAAATCTAAGAGTATTAACAATTCCTGAATGCTCACTGAAGACATTCATCGGAGTAAAGTCCAAGATATTCCAAACAATGACTAAAAAATCAGCCCCTCCAGATGCTAGAAGGTTAGACTCGGTATTAACAGTTAAACTGACAACAGCAGCTGAATGTGACTTTAAATTCAAAACCTCTTCTTTAATCATCAAGTCAAAAACTCTAATCAAGCAGTCATCTCCTCCACCAAACAAGTACTTCTCATTATTCGACAAAGCTAGACATCTTCCAGGTCCTACATGTTTAATAAGTACTTCAGTCTCAGGAGTTTCTTCGATTTCTGCAAGGTCCCAAGAGCGAAGTGTTCCATCATCACTGATGGTATAAACGATTTCTTTCACATAATCAATTTCGCATTGATTCACTGGTCCTGTGTGACCTTGCAGCTCTTGAATCAATTCAAATCGAGGAAGTCGATAAACTTTCACACTCGGAGCCACTCCAACGACAACAGCGATATCGCTATGTTCATCTAAACGAATTGAATGAATAACTCCAATGTTCAAAGGAATATCATCAACAATTTTATTCTCATTCAAATCATATCTAGAAATATTTCCATTCGACGAGCCAAACAAGACAGTATCAGTATCTTCTGAAAAAGCAAGACAATTAATAGCAAAAGGTGTGGAAATCGTCTTTTCAGCGTTTTTTAAGATATAGTCAGAAGCTTCTTTAAATAAAGAATTCAATTTCGCTTCTTCTGGAGTCACTTCGACTTTCACCTTATTCCGGACTGTCCTTTTTTTCACTGCTTGTCCCATGATGAAGGAGTTGAAAAAGCTTCCTGAGTTTAAAGTGTCTGACCTCATCGATCTTCTTATCAGAGGTTTTCGAATATCGCCCATAATTTATGCTTGGACCTATTTTAAGGGCCCTGCTTAAGATGTATGGACCGACCATCGCCAGGACTTTAATCAACGCGGCCAGGCAGGTCGTTCAAGGTAGATTTATTTAGAAAGTGGAAGCAAGGGAATCAATATTTACCCCAAAGCGAAACTCAGGAAAATGAATAGAGATGAAGCGAAGAAAATATTGGGTGTTAGTGGATATGATAGTCAGGAAACGCTCATGATGTATAAGAAACTATTTGAATTGAATGACCCTGCTAAAGGGGGATCGTTTTACTTGCAGTGTAAAGTTCTTGGAGCTATGGAGACTTTGAATAGTAAAGATAAGTAAGTTTTTGGAAAGGTTTTTAGTGATTTATTTTTAGGGGGTTTAGGGGTTTAAAGGCTTTAGGGGTTGGTGATTTAGTTAAAGCGGTTTATTCGATGTTTGGGTTATTATTTTAAGTGAGGGAAAGTGATTTAGGAGTGAAAAAGAATGAGTTTTAACGAGTTTTTGAGAGTTGATGGAGAGTTGGGTTATAGGAATATCCACAATTATTGATTTATATGTAATTGAGATTCTTCAGCACGGAATTTAACATCTTGAAATGAAATTTCACTAAACTTAACTCCCGACCTCCAACCCTCTAACAAACCTCTTCAATCTCCATCAACCTCTACCTATCAATCCCATCTCCTCTAAAAAACCTCCAAAACCCTCATAAAACCATCAAAAACATGCCCAACCTTCTAAAAATCCCTAAATTTCTTCAACATATCCAAAAACCGATAACTTAAAATAAATGGAAACCCTTCTAAAGCAAATCCCAATTGGAACTCCATTAAACCCAAGTCCAAATCATTCCCAACATCGTAGAAATCCTCCAACAGTAATCGCGATCCGTTCAAAAATTCCAAGTTCAAAACGTCAAACCCCGACATATCAAAAATCAGTAAAAATTCCATCAGAAGTCTATTCTCAAAGCGAGTTGAATTCGCCGAAGCTTCCAGTTGTATGCATCCGAAACAACAGGACTCCTCAATACAAGTCAAGAAACTTAAAGTACTCAAAGTACCTTCCACGAGTATTGGACATAAAGCCTTTATTCCACGACCGTGCACGTTCTTATGTTCAGTCCTGTGACGAGCCTGATGAGTTAAAAATCCTGAAGAGTCGAATGCCTTTTGACTATTAATCTGGTGAAGCAAAATCTTATACTTTATTCTAATAATAATGATAGAATCAGGCAATAGTACAAAAGCAGGACTTTTAATCGCGCTTCAAACGCAGGATCTTGATAATTTCAAGTCAATATTAAAGAAAACTCAACTGGACTTGAATAAATTCGTGGATCCTGGAGGTTTTAACATTTTCCACGATTTTTCTAAGACATTGATGAAAGAGTACCTGATGGTTCCTTATCTGAATGTGTTGTTAGAGGAGTTTAAAATAAGACATCCTCCTTATATACTGACTGAAATGCTTAACTCGGTCACTATCAAGGAAAAGCAGACTCCTCTTCATTTGGCAGCGAAGCATAACAAAATTGTAAGAAATATGAAGAAACTTGTTTTGGAGTATATAAGACTTGGAGCTGATCCGAATTTAACTGATGTGAATGGTCAGAATGTTTTACATCTGGCAGCGGCTTCGGGGAATGTAGGGATTTTTGTTTACTTTTACTGCAACTTGATGAATAATATTGAGATGAAGGATGGAAATAGTTTGACTCCTCTTCATTTGGCAGTTTTGGAAGGAAATGAAAATATGAGCATTTTTTTGATCTCTGTCAGTGAAAATCTGCAGATTAAGGATAGTAAAGGATATTCACCATTGCATTTGACGGTTTTTCAGTCAGCGTATAAAATTGCACGTCATTTGATTATGAAAGGGGCACAGAGAAATGCTAGGTGTAATATGAATCTTACTGCTTTTGACCTTGCCACTAGTCGAGGGTGCACAGATATGCTGAAAGTGCTGGTAAAGGATATTTAGAAGGAACCTGGACTTATCACCAACCCATGCAAGACTCCCCTAAAGCGTATCGGTAAGAAAAGGTACTCAAGCCACATAATCCTAATGAATCTCCGTCTCGCTGCAGTAGTCTTAGTCCTGTTACCTTTTTTCGACTTCATCGTCAACGCATGCGTATTATTTTTAGAGTTCATGACTCTAGCTTTATTCATCGTAACAAGTTTCAAAGACCCTTCATACGAGCGAGCAAAGTCCTCAATCCCCGAGCTTTACGCCACTATAAAGCCAGACTTCATCTGTCCTTACTGTTCCGTGAAGAAGCTTCACACAACAGTTCATTGCCACCACTGCCGAAAGTGCGTAAGAGTAAATTTTACTTAGAAGTTCGACCACCACTGCCCATGGATCAACAACTGTGTAGGAGAAGGAAATCATAAAACCTTTGTTTTTTACTTATTTTTTCTATGTCTTGACCTAGTCTCTACAATCTCCTTAGGACTAATGCGTTATTTCAACATCCATCAAGGGAACAACCCTTACCTAGGGTCTTACTTCTCAGTTCCTGAATACACGCCTTTGATTTTATCAGGATTTTGCCTTCCAGTGTTATTGCTGGTCCTTCCATTGCTGTGGATTCAAATCAGTAATGTTTTATCGAAAAAAACAACGCATGATAAATATTCTTATAAAAAAAACGGAGTTTTTAGCTCACTTAGCTCAACAAGCTCGATTTTGTTGAAAGACTCGGAAGACTGGAGTTATTTTTCTAAGAAAAGTGAAAAAATCGAATTGGATGACGAGGAAGGATGTTGCAGAAGACGGAATCTTCCACTTTTAAACCAGTCAAGTACGATAAATGAGGAGAATGAGTGAGTTGTAAGAGTTAATTACAATTAAGTCATCTCTTTTGTACTGCATTTGCCGATTGAACCACGCTTTTGACGTGTGTTTAAAGAAAAACTTAATTCGAGTAGAGAAGATTCTAGCTTTTTAGGACCGAGACTTGATAAAAATGATGTCGCTTCTAAAAGTTCTTCGATTTTCACATCGTTTTCGCTTTGTTTTGAGTAAGATTGAAGAAGACTTTGGTTTATACTGAGTAGTTGAAGGTAAAGGACTAGTTTTTCACTTTCTTCTGGATTTTGGACTAATTCTGTGATTTTATCAAGCATGTTGCGCTTTTCAGGAAGGAGAAGATTTGCTTTAAACAAAACAGAAATCGCGTTTTTTATCTCGCTTATGTTTTGTGAGTCGTTTTCACTTTCTAATTCACTTTTCCAGCCACTTTTTTCCTCAAATCCTGAAAAATTCGCCTTATTTTCACTGATTTCTTGCATCACCTTCTCAAATTCCGCTGAATCATCTTGCAGGGTGTTATCAGCGATTTTTTCACTGAACTTTGAAGTATTTTTCGAATCTTCAATAATTTTCAGCTGAAAAGGTGATTTTTTCTGGACTTCCTGAAAATTTTCTGAACTTTTCTCATTTTTTTTCACTTTTTTGAATTCTCGAGTTAAGTTAACCTGCCCCGAATCCTTTAAAATTCGAGAGTTTTTCAAGAAATCAAATTCCTGATCATAAGTCGGAGAAGCAAAAGGCGTAAATCGCCAACTTGTTGATTTTTGTTTAAGTTTTTGAAGGTTTTGACTCCAGAGCTTAGGAAAGACTTTCAAGTGACTTGCAACAGTTTCATGCATGTTTTTTAGTTGAAGTTCTTTTGATGTGCATCGTGTAAGTCGCAGTTGTTGTTTAAGCTGGACTTGCTTGAAATGAATCATTGAAGACTCTGTTCGTGAGTGGCGGTCTTTTAAAGATTTTTGGGTTTTTTCGCTGGTTTCGACAAGTTCCAGCCATTTGTGTTCGAGGCTGCGAAAAGTACTGAGAATTTGAGAAAGGAGTAAATTTTTACCTGGAACTTCGGATTTTAATTCGAAAATTTCTTGGATTATGTTTTGGTTTTCCTGAAGCAGATAATTTTTCATTATTGCCCGGATTTTTTAATTTGGTGATGATGGGTGTTGGTGGAAGGGGTTTTTAGTGATGGGGTTTTTAGGGGGTTTTAGGGAATTTTAAAGGGGTTTTAGGGAATTTTAAGGGTTTTAGAGATTTTTAGGTTTAGTTATCATAAGTTCTACAGATTTGCTTCAGTTAAAAACATCAGATCGTCTCCATAGCTGGGTTTATTTTTCTGTGATTTTTTTATAGATGTTGCAGTTGCTGTTATTTGCAAGTCACTTAACTCAAGTTGTTTTTCTGAGTATTCTTTATTCCTCATTGCTAAATCTTGTGAAATTTTTAGTTCTTCTTCCTTCATCTTCAAGAGTTCCTCATTCAATTTCTTCACCTTAATCTCCAACAGTTTAAGTCCAGAACAATACTTCCCCTCAACAGCTTTATCCTTTTTCCTCGCTTTTTCAAAAGCCTCTCTAAAAAAACTATCATCTTTCTCTATTTCCTTTTCATCATCTTCAGGAAAATCCAACTTTTCTAATTCTTTAAGTTTTTTTTCTACTTCTTTCTTATTCTTTTTCATTCCTCTTCTCTTTTCTTTTAACTGTTCAACTTTCTGGGTATAAATTGCGATTTCTTTAGAAATTTCAAAGAACTGTCGATTTACTTCTTTCTTTTCTCCAGTTTCCATGATAGTCTCAAGTTCTTTTGACCTGAGTTTTTGTTGAGCCTCATGTTTTCTGATGTTATTTTCCAAGTCATTCATTTTCTCCTGCGCATTGAAAACTTCACTTTTAAGACCAGCTTCATATCCAGGGTCACTAAGTCTTCCGATGCGATTTTCAAGTCTTTTATATTCTTTTCTGTTTAATACTTACTCGTAGTACCCTAATTTTTTCAGAGCATTTTCTAGAACTTCTTCTGGTCGGCTTTCTTTTGGAACTTTTGATGATTTTTTATTTTTGAACTGAAGGATTATGTGGCTTATGTTTTGGTTGAAGTCTTTTAACTGCTTTCGTAACTCTGCGTTTTCTCTTTGGAGTTTTAGTAATACTGCTCCTTTGTCCCTGCCGAAGGTCATTGATTCTTCTTCCCAGGGAAGGGAACCTGGTCGTGCTTTTAAAGCTTTTCCTTTTATTCTGTAGGAACTGGTTTTAGACACTGAGCTTTCCTCGTAGTCGCTCATTTATTTTTGTTTTTATGGAAATTTTAAAGGGTTATTGAAAGTTTAGAGGTTTTATGATGTTGGGTTGGGGAAGGGTATTGTTTGTTTTGGATTTAGTGAGGAGAATATTTGGATTGTTTTATTTGGTTTTTTTGGAGAATTAGTGAATAGGTTTAGGATTTTCGTGGAGGGAGCTTGATTGGAAGAATGGATTAGAAGTATTTGCAAGTAGATATTATAGAAAACTTTAGATTTTTTGGAAAGGATATTAAGATAGTAGAAAGATCTTAGAAATATTAAGTACTAGGAGTTGTAGCTCAATTGAGAAGGATATATCGCCTTGGTTTTATTTGTAATGATAATGATCAGTGGCTATTTATAGAAAATATTTTAGGTACTGTCAATAGAGTGAACCTTAAGTTGATATTGTAATATTAGAAAATAATCTGAATAAATTTACAACTATAAGCAAATATCTGGATTTATCAAAAGTTATTAATTAAATCTGAGCTAAATATCTTCGACATCAAATGAATGTTTATAATTTATTTACCTATTTTAGTCAATAAGACTGCAAAGTACTTTTCGGATTATTTAAAAATTAGTTGATGAAGATTGATCATTTCTTCTTAATAATGAATTAGAAAGAATATGAAATCTTAGGTATTGAAATGATTTATCTGAGTTGCATCCTACAATATAATGAATTGTAAAAAACAAAACAATTATCTATCGAGATATCATCACAAAAATTAATATGATTATTAATCGTTTATTTGAGTGAGCATTAAAGTCATAAAGAATTTTTACTGGTCAAATTATTCATGAAACATGATTATTTCTAAACCTTTTAATGGTTTTTCAACTGTTAACCAACTACGAAATTTCAGAATTTTTCAATTCGCTTTTAAGTTTACCTTGATTTGACTGATAATTATTCTAAAAAATTAAATATTATCAAAAATTCTTTTTAAACTCGATGAAAAAGTATCTCATTTCCCCAACTTTTAATCAAATCTTCATCCCTCTCCACCATCCATTATAAATTTCAACTATTAAACTAAAACAATTTTTCTAAACCAAAAAAAAACTCTTAATACTTAACTTTCCATTCCTCATCCTTAAATGTCTCAGAGTCTTAAACTAAACGTTATCAAATTCCTTCTAAACCTTCTCCATGATTTAGAACCCCAATTATATAAACCCTGAATAAAATCACAGCAAGTTAATCAACAATTCTGATTTCCTCTAAGTCCTTAATTCCCAACTAATTATTCTAAGTAAATTCACTAATCCTTCTTCAAGTCCTTATTCATAGTTCATGGAAAGACCTGCGACTTGAAAGGTTGTCAAGTTAAATTTTAATCATCATCAAAACCCTTTCCTTTCTTTGCAAAGCCTGCAAAGTACAGGGTCATCGAGGATTGATTAAAAAAGTTGATTGTTGGGAAAATGATTGAGAAGAATATGATCACTTGTTGAAGAGTAACTCTTTTAATTCATTGACTTTTCTTTGGACGTTTCTTGTCCTCTTGATAAAGGTTCTTGGAATTCTGACGTTGTTGAGATCTCTAAAAATTACTAGAGAAGGCGAAGTAATTTTTAAAAGAAAGGAATAAAGAAGAATGAAGAATAAAGGGAATTGAATCTAGAAGTTTAAGCGAATGACGATTTGCTGACTCATTTCACAGAAATTTACAATTTTAGGATTTGTATAAGATTTTTAGTGACTTCCATATTTACATCGATATAAGTTCCTATCCGTTTTGAACTTTATAATGAGATTTTTGGTATTAGGCGTTTTGACGCTCCTGTCCCAAATCGTTAATTTGAATGCAGAAGTCTACCCAGAAGGTAGAAACGGAATTAAAGTTGCAGTGACCGATGATCAAACAGCATTTCTTGAGCTTGGCTTGTCACAGGACACCGGAACATCTGATGAAAATACTGTTCAATCCAGTGAGGATACTACTGAAACGAGCACCGATGGCAGCTCAACAACTGAAACTAGCTCCCAAACTAATGCTCAAGAAACTAATGAAGGAAGCAATTCAGCTAGCCAAGAGACTAATGAGGAAACACAAGACACTGAAGAGGAAACTCAAACAGGTACTGAAGAGGAAACTCAAACAGGTGAAGAAGGAGAAGAAGAAGGAGAAGAAGGAGAAACCACTGAAAATAATGAAGAGCAGACCTCAGATGAAGGAAATGTCGCCGGATTACTAGGTGGTGTGGCAGATGCAACCGAGACTGATGAAACTGAGGAAACTGAAGAGGCTGAAGAGACTCAGGAAGCAGAAGAGACTCAGGAAACTGAGGAAGCTGAAGAGACTGAAGAAGCTGAAGAGACTCAGGAAACTGAAGAGACTCAGGAAGCTGAAGAGACTCAGGAAGCTGAAGAGACTCAGGAAGCTGAAGAGACTGAAGAAGCTGAAGAGACTCAGGAAACTGAAGAGACTGAAGAAGCTGAAGAAACTGAAGAAGAAGAAGATAACGCTTTGGTACCAGATCAACTTGAGGAAACTGTGGAAACAACTACTGAGACAACTGAAGAGACTGAAGAAGCTGAAGAGACTGAAGAGACTGAAGAAGCTGAAGAGACTGAAGAAGCTGAAGAGACTGAAGAAGCTGAAGAAACTGAAACAGAAGAAACTGAAGAGGAGGAAGAAGAAACTGAAACAGAAGAAGAAGAAGAGGAGGAAGAAGAAGATAACACTTTGGTACCAGATCAAGTTGAGGAAACTGTTGCTGAGACGACTGAGACTAATGAAGAAACTGAGACAACTGAGGAAGAAGATGATGATGCAGATGAAACTGAAGAAGATGAATGAAGAAGATGAAGAAGATGAAGCTGAAGAAGATGAAGCTGAAGAAGACGATGAAGCTGATGAAGCTGATGATGATGAAACTGAAGAAGAAGATAACGCTTTGGTTCCTGATCAAGTCGAAGCTGTTACTGAGACAACTGAGGAAGAAGATGAAACTGAAGAAGATGAAGCTGAAGAAACTGATGAAGCTGGTGAAGCTGATGAAGCTGATGAAGCTGATGAAGCTGATGAAGCCGATGAAGCTGATGAAGTTGAAGAAGACGATGAAGAAACTGAAGAAGAAGATAACGCTTTAGTTCCTGATCAACTCGAAACTGTTACTGATACAACTGAGGAAGAAGATGAAGCTGAAGAAGATGAAGCTGATGAAGCTGAAGAAGATGAAACTGAAGAAGATGAAGCTGAAGCTGAAGCTGAAGCTGATGGAGCTGATGAAGCTGATGAAGCTGATGAAGCTGATGAAGCTGAAGGAGACGATGATGAAACTGAAGAAGAAGATAACGCTTTGGTTCCTGATCAAGTCGAAGCTGTTACCGAGACAACTGAGGAAGAAGATGATGATGAAACTGAAGAAGATGAAGCTGAAGAAGATGAAGCCGAAGAAGCTGATGAAGCTGATGAAGCCGATGAAGCTGATGAAGCTGAAGAAGACGATGATGAAACTGAAGAAGAAGATAACGCTTTAATTCCTGATCAAGTCGAAACTGTTACTGAGACAACTGAAGAAGAAGATGATGATGCAGATGAGACTGAAGAAGATGAAGCTGAAGCTGATGAAGCCGAAGAAGACGATGAAGCTGATGAAGCCGAAGAAGATGATGATGAAACTGAAGAAGAAGATAATGCTTTAGTTCCTGATCAAGTCGAAACTGTTACTGAGACAACTGAGGAAGAAGATGAAGCTGAAGAAGATGAAACTGAAGCTGATGAAGCTGAAGAAGACGATGAAGCTGAAGAAGATGAAGCCGAAGAAGATGATGATGAAACTGAAGAAGAAGATAACGCTTTAGTTCCTGATCAAGTCGAGGATGTTGCCGAGACAACTGAAGATGAAGCTGAAGAAGATGAAGCTGAAGAAGACGAAGCTGAAGAAGACGAAGCTGAAGAAGACGATGATGAAGAAGATGATGATGAGGAAGATGAAGCTGATGAAGCTGAAGAAGAAGCTGAAGAAGAAGATAACGCTTTAGTTCCTGATCAAGTCGAGGATGTTGCCGAGACAACTGAAGATGAAGCTGAAGAAGATGAAGCTGAAGAAGACGAAGCTGAAGAAGACGAAGCTGAAGAAGACGATGATGAAGAAGATGAAGCTGAAGAAGACGAAGCTGAAGAAGATGATGATGAAACTGAAGAAGAAGATAACGCTTTAGTTCCTGATCAAGTCGAGGATGTTGCCGAGACAACTGAAGATGAAGCTGAAGAAGATGAAGCTGAAGAAGATGAAGCTGAAGAAGACGATGATGAAGAAGATGAAGCTGAAGAAGACGAAGCTGAAGAAGATGAAGCTGAAGAAGAAGATAACGCTTTAGTTCCCGACCAAGTCGAGGATGTTGCTGAGACAACTGAAGATGAAGCTGAAGAAGACGAAGCTGAAGAAGACGATGATGAAGAAGACGATGATGAGGAAGATGATGAAGAAGATGAAGCTGATGAAGCTGAAGAAGATGAAACTGAAGAAGAAGATAACGCTTTAGTTCCTGATCAAGTCGAGGACGTTGCTGAGACAACTGAAGATGAAGCTGAAGAAGATGAAGCTGAAGAAGATGAAGCTGAAGAAGATGAAGCTGAAGA
>RSEH01000400.1:0-25290 GCA_006503475.1 Stentor roeselii | reverse complement strand
AATCTTCAGTTGTATTATCAGCGACTGTAGTATTTTCTGAGACGCTTTCACTAGAATCTTCAGTTGTATTATCAACGACTGTATTTTCAATAATACTTTCACTCGATTCTAAAGTATCATTTTCCGATACTAAAGTACTACTTTCTGAAACACTTTCACTCGAATCTACAGTAGTATTATCAGTAACTGAAGTAGTATTTTCTAAGACACTTTCACTGGAATCTAAAGTACTATTGTCTGATACTGAAGTATTATTTTCTGAAATGCTTTCACTTGAAATTACAGTAGTATTGTCTGATACTGAAGTAGTATTTTCTGAGACACTTTCACTCGATTCTAAAGTAGCATAGTCTGATATTGAAGTTGTATTGTCTGATACTGAAGTAGTATCCTCTGAGACGCTTTCGGTTGAATCTGAAGCATGATAAGACGACTCTGATTCAGTAGAAGATGAAGTACTTTCAGCAGAGTCTGTTTCAGCTTCTTTTGAAACACATGTACATACACATTGAGTCTCTTCCTCTGAACTACTTTCACTTGATTCCATAGTGCTTTCAGTTGATTGTGAGGTACTTTCAGTTGATCCTGAAGTAGTTTCAGTGGATCCAGATCCAGAAGTACTTTCAGTCGATCCTGAAGTACTTTCAGTCGATCCTGAAGTACTTTCAGTCGATCCTGAAGTACTTTCAGTCGATCCTGAGTCTACAGTACCTTCACTTGTATTGTTTGAGCTTGTTGAATTATTGCTGCTTGAGCTGTCTGAACTTTCAGTGATATTTTCGCTTGATGAATAGGTCGTGGTTGTTGTTGCTGTTTGAGACGTACCTAACCCCAGCTCAACCAGTGTCAGGTACTCAACAGTCACTGCATCTTTTATTCCATTTCTACCTTCTGGGTAGACTTTCGCATGCAAATCAATGACCAATGACAGGAATGTCAAAATGCATAAAGCCAAAAATTTCATTATAAACTAAAACGGATAAATAGAACTTATTCACCTTATATTCTCGAAAATTCAGGAAGAAATAATTTTTCCTGAATTTCTTATTTTCGTTCTTTCAAAGCTTCACCATATCCTTATTCCTTCATAAATTTATTCATTTTCATCCTTTCTGATTATTTAAACAAGGTCTAAGGTAACTTCTAACCAGTACCTTGTGTGCTGATTGAAAGATTCACAAAAAAATCATTTAAATCAATATTTTTTTTAGTTACCTTGGAAGGTTTCTTTTAAATTTTTATCGATTCAAGGTTTAATTTAATTTTCAGAGAGTTGGTTTTTTTATTTGTTGTCAAAAAATTTGAAGTTATTTATCGAGACGTGGAATAAATGGGAAATTTTATTTCAATTTAAAAAATTTCTTAGTGATGTTGAGGATTGGTATATGTTTTTAAGGATAGAAGAATTAGAGATTAGTTTTTATGGGATTTAGGTCAAGATTATGAGGATTTTTTGAAGAATTATTGGAGAGATGGATTGAGGATGGAATTAGAAGTATAAAATTTTTAAGGATTTAGAACTGGAGAGATTCGGATGAATATTATTTTAAGTAGATTGAGGATGGAATTAGAAGTATAAGATTTTTAAGGATTTAGAACTGGAGAGATTCGGATGAATATTATTTTAAGTATTGTGAGAGAAGGAAATTAAAAAATATTCAGAATGAAGAGTTTATATATTCTGCGTGTGATGTTAAGAATTCTAAGAACCTAAGGATACAAGAATATGGATTTGAATATTTCTCTGTGATAATTCATGAAGAGATAGAGAAAAATAATAATCAGAAGAATTAAGTGATTATTGAGACTATTTGATTTCGATTAAAGTATTTGAAAAATTACCAAAATCAGAATTAAATAATTGGAAGAATTGCCAGGTGTAAAAATCATAGAGAAATAATAATCATCTTTTGAGGTACTGCGAAGATAGAATTGAATTATTATTAGGAATAATCATAAAGTGTCTATTTATGATAAAGGAATAAAAATTTTATTTAATTGAATCACTTTATTAAAAATAGAACTCACTCTCTCTGATGACTTCTCAACATATTCTAAACCTTAATCATTTTATATATGAAATTTAATCTCACATCTTGGCCTACCTATTAATTGTGAATCCTTCGAAAATCTAATGAAAATATCTTTGGACCATGTTATTTGAAAAGTGATTTATAATATGGAGTGACAAGATAGTATTTTCCTTTAGAATTATTTACTATTTTATTTATCAAAGTAAACTTCACAAAAGAAGATTATTAATAATGCAGATGTCAATTCAGTGTATGATCCACAATTGGATTACTTATAAAAGTGAACTTCAAAATAGAGAAATTCCTAATTTTTAGATTAATCGAATTATTCACTGAGCATTTCGTTAAAAGTCTAAGAAATATTAAAAATTATTTAGATGATCGTTAAGGAATATCGTTAACTAGCGAAGGATTTAAAGATTTGAATGTTCTGAGTGTTAAATTTTTTAAATTTCAAAAATTTGATAGAAAGATACAAATAATTTTTGCATTGGAAAATAAATGATTTTGTTGTTAGAAGGAATTTATTGTTTTTTCATGATTCTCTATGATTTACAATAATATTTAACGATAGTCATATACATTATTATTAAGGTTTACCATGTACATGAATAACAAAAGGCACTTGTGGGTATCTTTCAGTTATCAGGTAAATTTTTTTAAAGGTGCCATGAACGGCCATACCAAATTTTCATAAGAATTAGATAAAAGCTTGAAGTTTGAAGTAAATTAAAATTTATTATTGTCAAAGGTAAAATGCACTAAAAGTGCTTTATCATAATCAGTCATTGAAAATTTCAGTTTATTCTTCCTTTTTTTCAAATTTCTGAAAAATTGATTATTCTTTAAAGTTACTTAATTATTTTCTTTATGTTTTCGAATTTTCTATTAATTTGACTAGATCAGTTTTGATAGTTTCTTCTTTTTTATTCAAAAATACTATATTTAATATAAAAACAACAGAAATTCATGAAAATCAAGAAAATTAAGGGTCTCAGATTTTTACTTTAAAAACTTTCAAGTGTTTAATAAAGGTCTTGTGAGAAGCTTGGAGTTTACCCTCAAGTACTTAAAGAAAGAAATGAATTTTTAATAGGAGACTTGAGAGGGAAGCGAATTTTTAAGTATACTCGATATCCAGGTACTTCACTGAAACTACTTGAATGACACTAATCTTTCCCTGGCCCTCAAATCATTTCAATAGTTTCAATTCATTATAATAATCATATAAGTATCAGATTCTTATTATTAAAACTAATATATTCAGAACAATCCAAAAGATATTATTTAAGTCTTATGATAAAAGTGATCCTCTGGAAAATTGAGTAAGTTCTGAGATCAGAGATTATTTGAAAAAATATTTGAAAGTTATTACTTTTCTTGAAAAACCCTCAAATTCTACTGCTTAGTTTTTTACATCTTGACCAAAAGTTCCCTAGTCTTAAAATTTATACTGAAGAGGTATTTGTGAGCAAAACTCTTCAATATTAAAAAATCAGGTAATCCTAAATCTAGTTTCAAATAATCTTCTAATTTCAAAGAATTTTTCATTTGAATTAATCAGGTTGCAAAGAATTGACTATTTTAATGTGAATTTTCTAACTTTTTTCTTTCAACTATAAAATTTATTATTAGTTCTACATCTTTAAAATGTCACTATTTACAAATCCACTCAAAACATCAGAAATATAATATAAATAATATTTCTTTATATTAATTCACATGAAATTCTAACGAATTATTAGGAAGATCAATATTTCATTGATAAAAAAATTTTAAATTAATAAAATCACATTTTTAAGCGATAGGAAAGAATTATTAAATAAAAGCATTATTGAAAATTCATCAATAATTATTACTTTATGCATATTAATTAAAGTTAAAATAACTTGATTTTTATTTGTTTTCTTGGACTGGGTTTTCGTCAGAGTTTTGAGAATCTTGCTTTGAATTTTCTTTCAGTAAATTATTTTCTGAGTTTTCAGCCTTGTTTTCTGGATTTTCATTCAGTGAGATGTCATTTTTTCCCTCTATTAATCCACTATTCATTTCACCATCCTCTACCCCTCTAAAATTTTCATCACTCTGAAATCCAATCTTATCTTTTTCAAAATCTTCATCAAAATTTCCAATCATTTTTTCATCTTTTAATAATAATCCAGGTTTTTCCGCCAAAAATCCAAAAGACTCAGAATTTTTATTTTTTTCATTTTTTATCTCTTTATCCTCATCCTTTAAAAACTCAATCGGACCTGAACTCTTTAAAAATCCGATTGGGTCTTCTTTCTTTAAAACCCCTGCAGGATCTGGATTTTTCACAAATCCGATGTGCTTTGGTTTTTGTCTTAGCCAGAAATTGTCTATATTGTCTTGAATATTTACTATTGCACATTCACCATCAATACATTCAACTTTTATGTCAATTCTTTGGAAATAATCACCGTCTTCGTTGTAATCATCTTTTCTGTTTTCAGTAATTTCTCCTCTTGTCTCTTCTGACTCACTATTAATAGATGACTCGTCAACATACCCTGCGATTACCTTATCTCCTAAAAGCCAAAGAGAAAGTTTCACGGCTAAATCTTCATCGTCTTCACAAATAATTGGGCTTTCTTCTTCATTTGAGTTCTCTGGAGGTAAAACTACGACTGGACCAAGGTTATCCTCAGAGTTTTGAATATTTTCTGATTCATCTGAAATTCCTGGGCCTAAAACAACTACGACTGGGCCGGGCTCTGAAACTTGACCATGTTTAAGTGAACTGTCTTCTGATTCTGCTGAGTTTCCAGGTCCAAATACAATGACTGCGTCGAGATCGGGGCCTGGCTCAGTTTGTGGAGTAATCCCTGATTCAAATAAATCTTCATCCAAATCCCCTTCACCTAAAACAAAAACCGGACCATGTTCAGGTAAAACAGGATTTAAAACCGGTATATTCCTCACTACATCCTCAATAATATCAGGTCCAAAACCAACAAAATCTTCAACTTTCGGAATTTCCCCAGGACTTAAAGGTGGATAAACATTTTCATCACCAATAATTTCATTTCCTAAGAAAACATCTTCAGAAACAGGAACCGGAATCAAAACTGGAATAATTGAAGGTTGAATAGAAATTTCAGGTTCAATACAAATATCATCGTCATTATTAAGTGGTCCAGGAATTAAAGGTAAAAAATTTTCTTCTTGATTTAAAATTTCAGGTCCTAAAGGAATTTTTTCGTCTTTATTGAGAAGTGGCTCAGGAATAATAAGTGGAAGATTTGATAATTCATTTAAAATTTCAGGTCCTGAAGGAATTAATTCTTTTATGTTGGGCAGTGGGCCAGGGATTAAAGGTGGATTAATTCCTGGATTTTTCATTAGTTCAGGTACTATTGAAATATCTTCATTTGGGGTGGGAACTGGAACTGGAATTAAAACTGGAATTAAAGATGGTTGAGTTGAAATTTCAGGTTCTATACATATTTCTTCGTCTGAATTAGGCAGTGGCATAGGAAGGGGAGGTGAAAAATTTCCTTGATTTAAAATTTCAGGTACTAAAGGAATGTTTTGGTCGAGTTTTGGAGGTGATCCAGGAATTAAAGGAGGAATATTTGATCCTGGATTTAAAATTTCAGGTACTATAGGAATTTTATCGTTGAGGTTGGGAAGTGGCCCAGGAATCAAAGGTGGAATATTTGATCCTTGATTCAAAATTTCAGGTCCTAAAGGAATTTTATCGGGAAGTGGCCCAGGAATTAAAGGTGGAATATTTGCTCCTTGATTCAAAATTTCAGGTCCTAAAGGCATGTTTTCGTCAAGTTTTGGAAGTAATCCAGGGATTAAAGGTGGAATATTTGCTTCTTGATTCAAAATTTCAGGTCCTAAAGGAATTTTATCGGGAAATGGCCCAGGAATTAAAGGAGGAATATTTGCTTCTTTATTAAAAATTTCAGGTCCTAAAGGCATGTTTTCGTCAAGTTTTGGAAGTAATCCAGGGATCAAAGGTGGAATATTTGCTTCTTGATTCAAAATTTCAGGTCCTAAAGGAATTTTATCGAGAAGTGGCCCAGGAATTAAAGGTGGAATATTTGCTTCTTGATTTAAAATTTCAGGTCCTAAAGGAATGTTTTCGTCAAGTTTTGGAAGTGGCCCAGGAATTAAAGGTGGAATATTTGATGAAATATCTAAGCTTCCAGGACCTAAAGGTATTTTTTCATTGAGGTTTACGAGTGGCCCAGGAATTAATAGTGGATTTATTCCATCTTCATTATTCATTTCCGGTCCTAAAGAAATACCTTCATTAATTTCAGTCAGTGGTCCAGGTATTAAAAGTGGATTAATTCCTGTATTTATTATTCCAGGTGCTAAAGAAATATCTGTGTTGAGTTGTCCAGGGATTAAGACTGAATTAATAACTCCTTGATCAAAGATTTCAGGTCCTAAAGTTATTCCTTCATTAATATCAGGGACTAAGCCAGGAATTAAAGATAGAATTTTTTCTTCTTGATTTAAAATTTCAGGTCCTAGAGGAATGTTTTGGTCTAAATTGGGAAAAGGAATACTTTTTGGTATTTCTAAAATTCCAGGTTCTAAAGAAATTCCTTCGTTTAGATCAGGGAAGGGTCCAGGAATTAAAAGTGGAATATTTATATCATTTTTTCTTTCTGGTTCTAATAGATTGTCTTCGTTTATATTAGGAAGTGGCCCAGGGATTAAAAGTGGATTAATTTCTGCCTCTTTTATTATTTCAGGCAGTAATGAAATGGTTTTATCAAAGTATGGAATTGGCTCGAGTATTGGATTTTTTATATCATCTAAAATTTCTGGTTCTAAAATAAGCTTTTCATCTAGTTTAGGTAGTATTTCAGGAATTAAACTTGGAATATTTAATCCTTGATCTAATATTTCAGGTCCTAAAAGAATGTTTTGGTCAAGATTGGGAAGTGGTCCAGGGATTAAAGGTGGATTAATGACTCCTTCATTTATGATTTCAGGTCCTAATAGAATTTTCTGGTCTAGGTTGGGAAGTGGCCCAGGAATTAAGGGTGGATTAATTATTTCTTGATCTACAATTTCAGATCCTGTAAGAATATTTTGGTCAAGATTGGTAAGTGGCCCAGGGATTATCATTGGAATATCTGATGATTTATCTAAAATTCCAGGTCCTAAAGGAATTTCTTCGTTTAGGTTAGGAAGTGGCCCAGGAAATACGAGTGGAATGTTTTCATCCAATATTCCAGGTCCAACATTAACTTCTTGGTTAAGGTTAGGCAGCTTGCCAGGAATTAAGCTTGGAATATCTAATGATTTATCTAAAATTTCAGGTCCTAAAATAATGTTTTGGTCAAGATTGGTAAGTGGTTCAGGAATAATCAATTGAAAATCTGATGATTTATCTAAAATTCCAGGTCCTAAAGGAATTTCTTCGTTTAGCTTAGGAAGTGGTCCAGGAAATACGAGTGGAATATTTTCATCTAATATTCCAGGTCCAACATTAACTTCTTGGTCGAGGTTAGGCAAAGGTTCAGGGATCAAAAGTGGATTTTTTTCTGTTTCATCAAAGATTTCAGGTCTTAAAAAAATACCTTCATTGAGATCTGGAGTTTCTATAGAAATGTCTAATGAACCAATAGATAATTCATCTAAGATTTCAGGACCTGAAAGAATATTTTCACTGATGTTTAGGATTGGGACAGGAATTAACTGTGGATTACTTTTTGGCTCTTTCAAGGTCTCAGGTTCGAAAAGAATACCTTGGTCGAGGTTTGGAAGTTGTTCAGGAACTACAATAGAAATACTTTCTGCATCATCCAAGAATCCACGTTCTAAAATAAAATCTTCTTCAAATTTCTGTATTTTTCCAGGATTTAACAATTGATCAATATTTTTTTCATCAAAGTTTTTCGGTTCTAATTCAATTCCTTTCTCCAGATTAGGAAGTGGCCCAGGAATTAAAGGTTCATTTAAATTATCATGTAAAAATCCAGGTTCTAAAAGATTCTCTTGGTTAGGGTTCGGAAGAGGCAAAGGAATGAAGGGCGGCCCAGGAATTAACGGTGGAAAAATTGATGAATCATCTAAGAATCCATGTTGAAAAGAAAAATCTTTTTCAATTTTAGGAAGATTTTCAGGAATTGATTGTTGATTTGTTGATGGTTGGTTTAAGATTTCGGGATTTGAAGGAATGACTTGATCTAGGGTCGGATTTGGGTCGGGGTTTATGAGTGGAACAATTGGTGATTCATCTTTGATGCCAGGTCCCAAAGAAATCTCTTCATCAATCTTAGGAAGTGGTCCAGTATTTAAAATTTGATTAATCGAATCTTCATCCAATATTTCAGGTCCTAAAAGAATCCCTTGCTCTTCCTTCAATAGTGGCCTAAGAATAATTGAAATACTTGAATCATCATCAAAGACTTCAGGTCCTAAAAGAATATCCTTATCAAATAAAGCCTCATTCATAATTTCCTCATCAAATACTTCAGGTCCTAAAAGAACGCCTTGGTCAGTATTAAGAAGTGGATTTATCATTGGATTACTTTTTTCATTTAAAGGCTCAGGTCCTAAAAGAATACCTTTTTCGATGTTAGGTTTTTTTTCAGGTATTAAGGGTTTAGAAGAGTCTTCATTTAAGATTTCAGGGACTATAAGAACGTCGGAGTTGGGAAGTGACTCAGGAGTTGTTAATGGAATTTTTGAGGATTCTTCTAAATTTTCAGGGAATATAAGAATGTTTTCTTTGAGGTTATCTTGTGGAAAAGGTGGATTTATTATGAGGTTGTTTGAGTCTTCTGGTAGCGGATAAGGTAGTAAGATTTGACCATTTTTTTCTTCATCTGAATCCAAGTCAGGTATCGGCCAAGGTTTAAGTATTTGACTTTTTTCTTCCTCTACACTTTCTAAGTCGAAATCATAAGCAAAGTCAGGTAAAGGATCATGTTTTAATGGTTCACTATCCTCTGATTCTTCTGTTAAATCTAACGGTATTATTATAATACCAGGGTCAAGGCGAGGTGTTGGAGGTTGATCAATAACATCAATTTTTGTATTATCTGTTTTTCCAGGTTCTGGTTCAATCAGTGGAATATTTTTTTCATCATCAGGGTCTTCAGGTCCTAAAATAACCATATTGTCGGTGTAGGGAGGTTTAACAAGTGGAATATTTTCTGATTCGTCTGAACTTTCCTCTGATTCAGGTCCCAAAATAATGATTGGGCCATGATCAACTTCTAAATCTCTTTCATTATCAGCAGGCTCAAAGTGATCTTCAAAGTCTTTTCCATGGTCTTCTGGAACTATACCGTGATCTGAAGGATCTCTTCCATCATCTCCTAAGAATCTCTCATTATCAAATAAGCCTATATCATCTTCAGAACTAGATAATTCAGATTCGGCATGATTTAAAAGCCAAATGATAATCATAGGTTCGACTTCAATCGGAGGCTCATCTCCGCCTGATCTATAATTATTTGAAGTTTCCTCACTCGATTCATAAGTAACATTTGAAGATTCTGTATCACTACTTGACAATTCGCTTGAGCTACTTGATTCAATATGCGAGCTCTCTTCGAGTTTACTTGATGATTCTTCATAGTATTCTGTTTCAGAGCTAGACTCTTCAACATTAGTAGTACTTGTATATTCTGAACTATATGTGTTGATTGATTCAGATTCTGAAGTGGTATTTTCTGAGATGCTTTCACTTGATTCTACTGATGAGCTACTTTCTGAGATTCTTTCACTTGATTCTACTGATGAACTACTTTCTAAGACGCTTTCACTAGAAACTGCTGATGAACTACTTTCTAAGACGCTTTCACTAGAATCAACTGAAGTGCTACTTTCTGAAACGCTTTCAGTAGAAACTACTGATGAACTACTTTCTGATACACTTTCACTAGAATCAACTAAAGTGCTACTTTCTGAAACACTTTCAGTAGAAACTACTGATGAACTACTTTCTAAGATGCTTTCCCTAGAATCCACTGAAGTGCTACTTTCTGAAACGCTTTCACTAGAAACTACTGATGAACTACTTTCTAAGACGCTTTCACTAGAATCTTCTGAAGTGGTACTTTCTGAAACGCTTTCACTTGATTCTACGGAAGTGGTACTTTCAGTGATGCTTTCACTAGAATATACTGAACTAGTACTTTCTGAAACACTTTCAGTAGTATCTTGTACTGATGAACTACTTTCTAATACACTTTCAGTAGAATCTTCAGTATTATTATCTTGTACTGATGAGCTACTTTCTGTGATACTTTCACTTGAATCATCAGTTGTATTATAAATGACTGAAGTAGTATTTTCTGAGACGCTTTCACTTGATTCTACGGAAGAACTACTTTCAATAATACTTTCACTTGAATCTACTGAAGTGCTACTTTCTGAAACACTTTCAGTAGTATCTTCAATATGAGTGTCTTGTATTGATGAACTACTTTCTAATGCACTTTCACTAGAATCTATTGTAGTATTTTCAGATACTGAAGAACTGCTTTCGTTTACACTTTCACTCGAGTCTAAAGTATCATTTTCCGATACTGAAGTACTACTTTCTGAAACACTTTCACTCGACTCTAAAGTATCATTGTGAGATTCTGAAGTTGTATTTTCAAAAATACTTTCATTAGACTCTAAAGTATCATTGTGAGATTCTGAAGTTGTATTTTCTGAAACACTTTCACTAGACTCTACAGTATCATTTTCCGAAATTGAAACACTTTCACTCGATTCTACAGTATCATTCTCTGAAACTGAAGTTGAATTTTCTGATACACTTTCACTCGAATCTAAAGTTTTAATATCTGACTCTGAAGTAGTATTTTCAGAAACACTTTCACTAGACTCTACTGTATTATTTTCCAAAACTGAAGTTGTATTTTCTGAAATACTTTCAGATGAATTTAAAGTATCATTCTCCGATACTAAAGTAGTATTTTCTGAGATGTTTTCACTTGACTCTAAAGTGGTATATTCTAAAACACTTTCACTAGACTCTACAGTATCATTTTCCAAAACTAAATAGCTACTTTCTGAAACACTTTCACTTGACTCTGCAGTATAATTTTCTGAGACTGAAGAGCTACTTTCTAAAATACTTTCACTTGACTCTACAGTATCAATGTGAGATTCTGAAGTTGTATTTTCTGAAACACTTTCACTAGACTCTACAGTATAATTTTCTGAGACTGAAGAACTACTTTCAAAAACACTTTCACTTGACTCTACAGTATCATTCTCCATTACTAAAGTTGTATTTTCTGAGAAACTTTCACTTGAATATAAAGTAGTATTTTCTGAAACGCTTTCATTATACTCTACAGTATCATTATCTGATACTGAAGTAATATTTTCTGATACACTTTCACTAGACTCTACAGTATCATTGTGAGATTCTAAATTAGTGTTTTCTGAAACACTTTCACTAGACTCTATAGTATCATTGTGAGATTCCGAATTAGTGTTTTCTGAAACACTTTCACTTGACTCTACAGTATCATTTTCTGAAACTGAATTTGTATTTTCTGAAATACTTTCACTAGACTCTACAGTATCATTGTGAGATTCTGAAGTTGTACTTTCTAAAACACTTTCGCTAGACTCATAAGTGGTATTGTCTGATGCTGAAGAACTACTTTCTGAAGCACTTTCACTTGACTCTACAGTATCATTCTCCGAAACTGAAGTAGTATTTTCTGAAATACTTTCAGTTGAATCTAAAGTATCATTGTGATATTCTGAAGTAGTAATTTCTGATACACTTTCACTAGACTCTACAGTATCATTTTCCGAAACTGATGAACTACTTTCTGAAACAATTTCACTCGACTCTATAGTATCATTCTCTGAAACTAAAGTTGCATTTTCTGAAATACTTTCACTGGATTCTACAGTTTCATTCTCTGAAACTGAAGTTGTATTTTCTGAAATACTTTCACTGGACTCTAAAGTATCATTATCTGATACTGAAGTGGTATTTTCTGATATGCTTTCACTCGACTCTAAAGTGCTATTGTCTAATTCTGAAGTTGTATTTTCTGATATGCTTTCAGTCGAATCTAAAGTAGTATTATCATGTTCTGAAGTAATATTTTCTGAAACACTTTCACTAGACTCTACAGTATCATTCTCCGAAACTAAATAGCTACTTTCGGAAATACTTTCACTTGACTCTACAGTATCATTTTCCAAAACTGAAGTTGTATTTTCTGATACACTTTCACTAGACTCTACAGTATCATTGTGAGATTCCGAAGTTGTGTTTTCTGAAACACTTTCACTTGACTCTAAAGTATCATTCTCTGAAACTGGAGAGCTACTTTCTAAGACGCTTTCACTTGACTCTACAGTATCATTTTCCGACACATAAGAGCTATTTTCTGATACACTTTCACTTGACTCTACAGTATCATTTTCCGATACTGAAGAGCTACTTTCTGATACACTTTCACTTGACTCTACAGTATCATTCTCTGAAACTGAAGAACTACTTTCTGAAACACTTTCACTCGACTCTAGAGTATCATTATAAGATTCTGAAGTTGTATTTTCTGAAACACTTTCACTTGACTCAAAAGTAGTATTATCTGATTCTGAGGTAGTACTTTCTGAAATACTTTCACTTGATTCTACAGTTTCATTCTCTGAAACTGAAGTAGTATTTTCTAAAACACTTTCGCTTGACTCTAAAGTATCATTTTCCGAAACTAAAGAGCTGCTTTCTGGCACGCTTTCAGTATATTCTGAAGTATCATTATCATGCTCTGAATTATTATTTTCAGAGATGCTTTCACTTGAGTATAAAGTATAATTTTCTGAAACACTTTCAGTAGACTCAAAAGTAGCATTTTCTGATTCTGAAGTTGTATATTCTGAAACACTTTCATCATACTCTACAGTATCATTATCCGATACTGAAGTTGTACTTTCTGAGATACTTTCACTCGATTCTAAAGTATTATTATCAGTAACTGAAGTAGTATTTTCTGAAATGCTTTCACTAGACTCTAAAGTTGTATTGTCTGATTCTGAAGTTGTATATTCTGAAACACTTTCACTCGAATAAAAAGTAGTATTATCAGTAACTGAAGTTGTATTTTCTGAAACGCTTTCACTATATTCTGAAGTTTCATTCTCTGAAACTGAAGAACTACTTTCTGAGATGCTTTCACTTGACTCTAAAGTGGAATTTTCTGAGATACTTTCACTAGACTCTAAAGTTGAGTTGTCTGATTCTGAAGTAATATTTTCTGAAATACTTTCAGTTAAATCTTGAGATTCATTTTCCAAAACTGAAGAGCTACTTTCTTGCACGGTTTCACTAGATTCTAAAGTAGTATTTTCAGATATTGAAATGGTTTCACTAGACTCTAAAGTAGTATTATCATGTTCTGAAGTTGCATTTTCTGAAACACTTTCACTGGAATAAAAAGTACTAGTATCAGTATCTGAAGTTATATTTTCTGAAACGCTTTCACTCGAATCTAAATTTGTATTTTCAGATATTGAAGCGTTATTTTCTGAGATACTTTCACTAGAATCAAAAGTAGTATTATCTGAAATACTTTCACTAGACTCAAAAGTAATATTATCTGATACGGAAGTTGTATTTTCTGAAACACTTTCACTAGAATCTAAAGTATCATTATCCGATACTGAAGAACTACTTTCCGGTACGCTTTCACTCGACTCCACAGTATCATTTTCCGAAACTGAAGTTGTATTTTCTGAAATACTTTCAATCGAATCTAAAGTTTCGTTATCCGAAACTGAAGAGCTACTTTCTAAGATGCTTTCACTCGACTCTAAAGTGGTATTTTCTGAGATACTTTCAGTAGAATCTAAAGTAGTATTATCTGATTCTGAAGTAGTGTTTTCTGATACACTTTCACTCGATTCAACAGTAATATTATCTGATACTGAAGTTGTATTTTCTGATATACTTTCACTTGAATCTAAAGTTTCATACTCTGAAACTGAAGAGCTACTTTCTGGCATGCTTTCATTTGATTCTACAGTATCATTTTCTGAAGTTGAAGTAGTGCTTTCTGAGATGGTTTCACTCGACTCTAATGTATCATTGTGAGATTCTGAAGTACCACTTTCTGAAACACTTTCACTAGACTCTAAAGTATCATTGTGAGATTCTGAAGTTGTATTTTCTGAAACACTTTCGCTAGACTCTAAAGTATCATTGTGAGATTCTGAAGTTGTATTTTCTGAGATAGTTTCGCTAGACTCTAAAGTATCATTGTGAGATTCTGAAGTACTACTTTCTGAAACACTTTCACTTGACTCTAAAGTATCATTGTGAGATTCTGAAGTTGTATTTTCTGAAACACTTTCGCTAGACTCATAAGTGGTATTGTCTGATGCTGAAGTTGTATTTTCTGAAACAGTTTCACTTGAATCTAAAGTTGTATTATCATATTCTATAGTAGTATTTTCTGAGACGCTTTCAATTGAATCTAAAGTACTATTATCAGTAACTGAAGTAATATTTTCTGAGATACTTTCACTAGACTCTAAAGTTGTATTATCATGCTCTGAAGTTGTATTATCTGAGACACTTTCAATCGAATCTAAAGTATCATTATAAGATTCTGAAGTTTCATTTTCTGAAACACTTTCACTAGACTCAAAAGTGGTATTGTCTGATTCTGAAGTAGTGTTTTCTGATACACTTTCACTCGACTCTACAGTATCATTTTCCGAAACTGATGAACTACTTTCTGAAACAATTTCACTAGACTCTAAAGTTTCATTCTCGAAAACTGAAATACTTTCGCTTGACTCTAAAGTAGTATTGTCTGATTCTAAAGTAGTATTTTCTGAGACACTTTCACTTGACTCTAATGTATCATTCTCAGAAACTGAAGAGCTTTCTGAGACACTTTCACTAGACTCTAAAGTATCATTGTGAGATTCTGAAGTTGTATTTTCTGATACACTTTCACTAGACTCTAAAGTATCATTTTCCGAAACTGAAGTAGTATTTTCTGATATACTTTCACTCGACTCTACTGTATCATTTTCTGAAACTGAAGAACTACTCTCTGGAACACTTTCACTTGACTCAAAAGTCGTATTGTCTGATTCTGAGGTGGTGTTTTGTGAAATACTTTCACTTGACTCTACAGTATCATTATCCGAAACTAAAGAGCTACTCTCTTGCACACTTTCACTCGATTCTACAGTATTATTCTCTGAAGTAGTGTTTTCTGAGATGCTTTCACTCGACTCTACAGCACCATTCTCTAAAACTGAAGTTGTATTTTCAGAAACACTTTCACTAGACTCTACAGTATCATTTTCCAAAATTGAAGAGCTTTCACTCGATTCTACAGTTTCATTCTCTGAAACTGAAGAGCTACTTTCTAAGACGCTTTCACTTGACTCTACAGTATCATTTTCCGAAACTGAATTATTATTTTCTGATACACTTTCACTTGACTCTAAAGTATCATTCTCCGAAACTGAATTATTATTTTCTGATACACTTTCACTAGACTCAAAAGTGGTATTGTCAGATTCTGAAGTAGTGTTTTGTGAAATACTTTCGGTTGAATCTGAAGTATCATTCTCCAATACTAAAGTAGTATTTTCTGAGATGCTTTCACTCGACTCTAAAGTATCAATATGAGATTCTGAAGTTATATTTTCTGATACACTTTCACTAGACTCTAGAGTATCATTTTCCGACACATAAGACCTACTTTCTGAAACACTTTCACTTGACTCTACAGTATCATTTTCCGAAACTAAAGAACTACTTTCTGAAACACTTTCACTAGACTCTAAAGTTGTATTATCTGATTCTGAAGTAGTATTTTCTGAAACACTTTCACTAAACTCTACAGTATCATTTTCCAAAACTGAAGTTGTATTTTCTGAAATACTTTCACTCGACTCTAAAGTATCATTATGGGATTCTGAAGTTATATTTTCTGATACACTTTCACTAGACTCTACAGTATCATTTTCTAAAACTGAAGTTGTATTTTCTGAAATACTTTCACTTGAATCTAAAGTATCATTCTCAAATACTAAAGTAGTATTTTCTGAGATGCTTTCACTAGACTCTAAAGTATCATTGTGAGATTCTGAAGTTGTATTTTCAGAAACACTTTCACTAGACTCAAAAGTGGTATTGTCTGATTCTAAAGTAATGTTTTCAGAAACACTTTCACTAGACTCTAAAGTAACATTTTCCGAAACTGAAGTACTACTTTCTGAAACACTTTCACTAGACTCTAAAGTTGAATTGTCTGATACTGAAGTTGTATTTTCTGATAAACTTTCACTTGAATCTAAAGTATCATTATCCGATATATATGTATGATTTTCTGAAATACTTTCACTCGATTCTAAAGTAGTATTATCAGTAATTGAAGTAGTATTTTCTAAGATGTTTTCATTAGATTCTAAAGTAGTATTGTCATATTCTATAGTCGTATTTTCATAGACGCTTTCACTTGAATCTAAAGTAGTATTGTCTGATACTGAAGTAGTATTTTCTGAAATACTTTCACTTGACTCCAAAGTATCATTTTCCGAAACTGAAGTATTACTTTCTGAGATACTTTCACTCGATTCTAAAGTTGTATTGTCTGATACTGAAGTAGTATCTTCTGAGATACTTTCAGTTGAATTTGAAGTATTATTAGATGATTCTGATTCAGTTGAAGTACTCTCATCAGAGTCTGCCTCAGCTTCTTTTGAAGCACATGTACAAGTACAACATTCTGTCTCTTCCTCTGAAGTAGTTTCGGTTGATTCACTAGTGCTTTCTGTTGATTGTGACGTACTTTCAGTTGATTGTGATGTACTTTCAGTTGATTGTGATGTACTTTCAGTTGATTGTGATGCACTTTCAGTTGATCCTGAATTAGTTTCAGTCGATCCTGACTCTGATGTACTTTCAGTTGATTCTGAAGTTGTTTCAGTCGATCCTGATTCTACAGTATCTTCACTTGTGTTGTTTGTGTTATTTGAGCTAGTTGAATCACTGCTGCTTGAACTTGAAGAGCTTGCTGAGTTTTCACTGTTATAATCGCTAGAAGAATCGCTCGTGGCTGTAGTTGTTTGCGTCATACCTAACCCCAGCTCAACAAGTACCAGATAATCATCAGCTACTTCATCATTGATTCCATTTCTACCTTCTGGGTAGACTTTCGCATGCAAATCAACCACCAATGTCAGGAATGTCAAAATGCATAAAGCCAAAAATTTCATTATAACTAAAACGGATAAATAGAACTTATTCTACTCATTATATTCTCGAAAAGTTTAAAAGGAACTAAATTTAAGCTAATTTTTTGATTTTTTGTTATTTTAAGCCTTAACATCTAAATTCCTTCAAAAATTTCTTCATTAATATTCTGATTATTCAAAACAATTCTAAAGTAATTTCTGATTAGTTGTCTTTATGTTGATTGAAAGATTTACAAATGGTTTATTTAAAATCTCTTTATTTTTCTATTTGACTCAGGTAGGCTTCTTATTTGACTTTATTCAGTAAAAAATTTAATTTTATTGTTAGAGTTGGTTTTATTATCTGTTGTCAACAGCTTTAAGTTCATGTATTGAACTTATTGATAAATGGGAAATTATTTCACTTATAAAAATTTCTAAGTTATGTTGGGGAAAGCTCTTGTAATATATTCAAGATTTGAATAGTTTATCAGGGATGAATTATTTGAAGAGGGGAATCAAATGAGTTTAGAGAAAGACGGATTTTAAAGAAGGAAATTGAGGAATAAGATAATTTAAGTTTTGCAGGATTAGAGTCTCTGTGGACTCATCAAAGATGAACTTGAATTTAGATGAATATTATTTTAAGTATTCTTAGTGAGAAGGAAAAATTTAAATATTAATCAAGTTCAATATATTGCAGATGTGCTATAAAGAATTCTAGCAACTAAAATATTGAAGAAAACTACAAATATGAACTTTACCCTGTGATAATTTAAGAAAGGTATAGAAAAAAATACGAATCAAAATGATTAAGTGACTATTGAGTCTATTTCACTTTAATTATAATCCTTGACCGATATCAGAATGAAATTATTGGAAGATTTTCCCAGGTTATAATAATAGTGAAATAATTGATGATTTTTTGAGAAACTGCAAAGATATCATCGACTATTATTAGGAAAATCATAAAATCATCTATTTCTGATAAAGTAATAAGATATAAGATAGGATTAACTTCAAATATACATTAGTCTAACTAGTACTCTGATAAATAATAAAGATGTTAGATAGGATTCACTCAAATATACATAAGTTCAACTATTAACCATAAGGTTCAAATTAGAAATTTCTTATGAATCTTCTGCATTTCCAAAAAGATTTAATCCTATCAAAGCCACTTCAAAATCATTCAATCAAAAAGTCCAGGAAAGAATTTCACATCATTTCAATTCTTCATAATAATCAAACAATGATTCCTTCTTCATCTAAAATATAAAAAAAAATATAACAATAGAAAAATTCGCCTAATATTAATTTTCCTCAACTTGATAAAAGTAACAAGATAATATTTATTGATATTCATGGAAATGGAAAGAATAATGGAAATCATAGTGATTATTTTAAGACCTACTTTAGAACTATATTATTATGCAAATTAATTAGCATCAATGGCCCTCAATCTCACTCGGAACTCTAAGTGGTCATTATTCTCTTCAAGTAAAACAGCTGTGCACTCACCATCCATACATTCAACTTTAACATCAACTGTTTGGCAATCCTCACTCTCTTCTGATGAGTTTTCAACATATTCTGAACCTTGCTCTTCTTCATTTTCTTCTTCATTTTCTTCTTCATTTTCTTCTTCATTTTCTTCTTCATTTTCTTCTTCGTTTTCTTCTTCGTTTTCTTCTTCGTTTTCTTCTTCGTTTTCTTCTTCGTTTTCTTCTTCGTTTTCTTCTTCGTTTTCTTCTTCGTTTTCTTCTTCGTTTTCTTCTTCGTTTTCTTCTTCAGTTACTTCTTCATTTTCTTCTTCATTTTCTTCTTCGTTTTCTTCTTCGTTTTCTTCTTCAGTTACTTCTTCATTTTCTTCTTCGTTTTCTTCTTCATTTTCTTCTTCAGTTACTTCTTCATTTTCTTCTTCGTTTTCTTCTTCATTTTCTTCTTCGTTTTCTTCTTCGTTTTCTTCTTCATTTTCTTCTTCGTTTTCTTCTTCATTTTCTTCTTCGTTTTCTTCTTCGTTTTCTTCTTCGTTTTCTTCTTCGTTTTCTTGTTCATTTTCTTCTTCAGTTACTTCTTCGTTTTCTTCTTCGTTTTCTTCTTCATTTTCTTCTTCATTTTCTTCTTCAGTTACTTCTTCGTTTTCTTCTTCGTTTTCTTCTTCAGTTTCTTCTTCGTTTTCTTCTTCAGTTACTTCTTCGTTTTCTTCTTCAGTTTCTTCTTCAGTTTCTTGTTCATTAGCTATTTCACGAGCCTCTTCGATTTCCTCTTCTCTTTCTTCTTCACTTTCATATTCATTAGTCTCTTCACTTTCCTCTTCTCCTCTTTCTTCTTCACTTTCATTTACTCTTTCTTCTTCACTTTGATACTCATTAGCCTCTTCACTTTCCTCTTCACTTTCCTCTTCTCTTTCCTCTACTCTTTCTTCTACTCTTTCTTCTTCACTTTCCTCTTCTCTTTCTTCTTCACTTTCATTTACTCTTTCTTTTTCACTTTCATGTTCATCAGCCTCCTCACTTTCCTCATTTCTTTCCTCTTCACTTTCCTCATTTCTTTCCTCTTCACTTTCATATTCTCTTCTCTTTTCTCTTACTTCTTCACTTTCTTCTTCACTTTCTTCTTCACTATCCTCGTCTCTTTCTTCTTCACTTTGATGTTCATTTGCCTCTTCACTTTCATCATCATTCTCTTTTTCTCTTTCCTCTTCAGTTTCCTCTTCTCTTTCTTCTTCACTTTCCTCTTCTCTTTCTTCTTCATTTTGATGTTCATTAGCCTCTTCACTTTCATCATCACCCTCTTCTTCACTTTGCTCTTCACTTTGCTCTTCACTTTGCTCTTCACTTTGCTCTTCTCTTTCTTCTTCAATTTCATTTTCTCTTTGTTCTTCACTTTCATGTTCATCAACATCTTGACTTTCCTCATTTCTTTCTTCTTCACTTTCATTAACTCTTTCTTCTTCACTTTCATGTTCATCAGCCTCTTCTCTTTCCTCTTCACTTTCATTAACTCTTTCCTCTTCACTTTCATTAACTCTTTCTTCTTCACTTTCATGTTCATCAGCCTCTTCTCTTTCTTCTTCACTTTCCTCTTCTCTTTCTTCTTCAATTTCCTCTTCTCTTTCTTCTTCACTTTCCTCTTCTCTTTCTTCTTCAATTTCATTTTCTCTTTCCTTTTCGCTATCCTCGTCTCTTTCTACTTCACTTTGATGTTCATTTGCCTCTTCACTTTCATCATCATTCTCTTTTTCTCTTTCCTCTTCAGTTTCCTCTTCTCTTTCTTCTTCACTTTCATTTTCTTTTTCCTTCTCTATTTCATTTTCTGTTTCCTCTCCTGTTTCTTCTTCACTTTCATTTAATCTTTCTTCTTCACTTTCATATTGATTAGGCTCTTCACTTTCCTCTTCTCTTTCCTCTACTCTTTCTTCTTCACTTTCCTCTTCTCTTTCTTCTTCACTTTCCTCTTCTCTTTCTTCTTCACTTTCTTCTTCACTTTCCTCTACTCTTTCTTCTTCATTTTCCTCTTCTCTTACTTCTTCATTTTCCTCTACTCTTTCTTCTTCATTTTCCTCTTCTCTTTCTTCTTCATTTTCCTCTTCTCTTACTTCTTCACTTTCCTCTTCTCTTTCCTCTTCTCTTTCTTCTTCACTTTCCTCTTCACTTTCCTCTACTCTTTCTTCTTCATTTTCCTCTTCTCTTACTTCTTCACTTTCTTCTTCACTTTCCTCTACTCTTTCTTCTTCATTTTCCTCTTCTCTTACTTCTTCATTTTCCTCTACTCTTTCTTCTTCACTTTCCTCTTCTCTTTCTTCTTCATTTTCCTCTACTCTTTCTTCTTCACTTTCTTCTTCACTTTCCTCTACTCTTTCTTCTTCACTTTCCTCTACTCTTTCTTCTTCATTTTCCTCTTCTCTTACTTCTTCATTTTCCTCTACTCTTTCTTCTTCATTTTCCTCTTCTCTTTCTTCTTCATTTTCCTCTTCTCTTACTTCTTCACTTTCCTCTTCTCTTTCCTCTTCACTTTCATCATCATTTTCCTCTTCAATTTCCTCTTCACTATCTTCTTCACTGTCCTCTTCATTATCCTCTTCATCATCACCCTCATCATCATTTTCCTCTTCACTTTCATCACCATTTTCCTTTTCACTTTCCTCTTCACTTTCCTCTTCACTAGCCTCTTCACTTTCCTCTTCACTAGCCTCTTCACTTTCGTCATGACTATCATCATCATTTTCCTCTTCACTTTCATCATCATCATTTTCGTTTTCACTTTCCTCTTCACTTTCCTCTTCACTTTCATCATCATTTTCCTCTTCACTTTCCTCTTCACTTTCTTCTTCATTTTCCTCTTCACTTTCATCATCATTTTCCTCTTCACTATCTTCTTCACTGTCCTCTTCATTATCCTCTTCATCATCACCTTCATCATCATTTTCCTCTTCACTTTCATCATCATTTTCCTCTTCACTTTCTTCTTCAATGTCTTCTTCACTTTCGTCATGACTATCATCATCATTTTCCTCTTCACTATTTTCTTCACTTTCCTCTTCACTTTCCTGTTCTATTTCATCTTCATTTTCATCTTCACTTTTATCTTCATTTTCCTCTTCACTAGCCTCTTCACTTTCCTCCTCACTAGCCTCTTCACTTTCCTTCTCACTAACCTCTTCACTTTCCTCTGCATTATCCTCTTCACTAGCCTGCTCACTTTCTTCTCCATTCTCCTCTTCATTTTCTTCCGTTAATTCTTGATTTGTTGGATTTTCAGTAGGTTCAGAATCGTCTGACTCAGTACTTGTAGATGATTCCTCGACATTTTCTGAATCATCTTCAACTGAGTTTGCTGCTTCCGAGCTTTGTTCTTCCAAACTAGAATCTCCAGAATTCGATTCATTAGAGCTTGATTCTATTAAATTTCTTTCTTGATTCTCACTTGACTCTGCATAACTTAAAGAAGATTCTAAGTTAGAGCTTTCACCTGACTCTGAGGAAGTGCCTGCAGTATCTGAACTACTCGTATCGCTAGAGCTGCTTGATCCACTTGAATCGTTTTCACTTGTACTGGAAGAACCGTTTGAGTCGCTTGTACTGGAAGAACCACTTGAGTCGCTTGTACTTGAAGAATCACTTGAGTCGCTTGTACTGGAACTTCCACTAGAGCCACTTGTACTGGAAGATCCACTTGAGTTACTTGCACTGGAAGATCCACTTAAATCGCTGGAAGATCCACTTGAGCCACTGGAAGATCCACTTGAATCGCTGGAAGATCCACTTGAGCCACTGGAAGATCCACTTGAATCGCTTGTACTACTGGAAGTACTTCCAGATCCACTTGAATCGCTAGTACTAGAGCTATCAGATCCACTTGTACTGTTTGAGCTACTTGAGCTATTTGAATTGCTACTTGAAGAGTTGCTCGAGCTAGAAGAATTCTTGCTCGATCCACTAATGCTGTTGCTGGATGAATAAGTCGTAGTCTTGGTTGTAGTTTTCGACATCCCTACTCCAAGTTCAACAAGTTCCGGATAACCATCAATCATTGCATCATTAATTTCTTTTCTACCTTCTGGGTAGACTGTTGCACCAAAAACAATTACGAATGACAAGAGTGTCAAAACGCTAAGATTCAAAAATTTCATAATAAATTAACGGAAAGATGGAAAAATGATTTTAAATTTTTTATGAATTTCTGATTTTTCTTGTTTTCTTCTTGATTTTCATTCTTTCGTAAATATTCATTGGCTATTAGGATAAGGAATACTTTGATTATTTGATTTCTGAGGGTTATTGATCTCAGTTAAAAAGAGGTTATAATTAAATATCTTAAACTTGATATTTTTAGATAATGATTTAGTTTTTTTTGTGGAATGTATGGAGATATATTATTCTTAATATAGTTTTTTCGGGGTTTGACTTATTTTTATTGTGATTAGAGATTTAATAATTTGAACTATCTTATCAGTTCATTTCAATATGTTAGATAATTCAAAGAAGTATTTAATTATTTTAGTTATATTGAATTACTTCACATCTCAAGAATTATTCTAAGAATTCAGTGAACTTAGACGATAGTGATCTCGAAAACACTGAAATATCATCAACACCTATTCAAGTTGATAATAATTTCCTTGAAATTTTTATTTTTATAAGAAGATCCTAGACTATTCTTTCAGCTAAGACTCTGAGCTTTTCTCTTATTTTAAAAAAAACCTGGATTTCCAGTTCCATAATTTTGTCTTTTTCTTTCTTTGTAATTGGCCTGACTAGTTTTTTTAATCGAATTAAAATTCATTACGAATTTAATGATATCTAGAATTAAACAAGTTTTTTAGATTTATTAATAAGGAACTAATTTTTCATATTCATAATTTTTTATTGAGATTTTTTGAAGAATTTAAAATAAGTTTTTTAGATTTATCCATAAGGAACTAATTTTCATATTCATAATTTTTGATTTAGATTTTTGAAGAATTTAAAATAAGTTTTTTAGATTTATTCATAAGGAACTAATTTTTCATATTCATAAATTTTTATTTAGATTGTTTGAAGAATTTATAAAAATATTTATTTATTCAAACTTCCTCGATTTAGAAGACTCCTCCGTGATGAACTCATTTTCTTGAAGTACTGAAACTCATCAAAATAGTGCATTTGAAGTTTTTTATAATCATTTCGAAGTAAGTTAAGTTTTATTTTTATGTTTAAAGTAAAGTGATAATCAAATTTCTGAAATTCTCTATTAAGTTAGAGAAAGTTAATTAAGATGGAAATTTTTCACTTATCGTACAGAAGAAAGATTTTCTGCATAAGAATCATTTTTGGAAATTTATTTCAGCATAAAAGGCATTATTTGGATATAATCGTGATTTTCTGAATGATATAAGAGATTTCTTTATAAAAATAAGATATTTTCGAGTTTTATATGAATAATAAAATAATTTTTTAGTACTTTAAGTTTGATGAAATTTATGATATGTTTTGATTAGAGAAGAAAGACCTTGAAATTTTCCTAAATTTAGAAGTGATTGTGGTCAGACAGTAGAAGTAGTAAAGTGTATTTGCGAGGAGTGGTAATATCGTAAAGTAGGACCATTTAAAAATTTGTTATGAGTTTCATTAAAAATTGATATTATATTAAATTTTATCTTATAAAAATAATACCGAATCATTTTAATCCAAAATTATCTACTTTCACAAACCTAACCTATGATATTATTTTCCATAAAAAACATGATTCAAATCACTTCTTCCTATAATCCTTCTTCAAAACTAATCCAAATCAAATATCTTATCAATTATTTAATCAACAAGTCAACTTGAAGTAATGTCAAGTATCAGCAACTTGGCCTCAAATTTTTCAATAAAACATACAAATTAATATAAATGACTACATTTAACAAAAAATGAATCAATCTAAACATGAAAATTCTCTAAAAAACAATCTTTATCTAAAAGAACACAACTTTAAATATCTATAAAAATAGTAACTTTTTTACTATCAACTTAATATTTACACCAAATAGTCTTATCTAATTCTCATAAAATATCAGAAATGTAATTCCCTATATTTCGAGAAAAATTTAGAAGAATCGATGAAAATATGAAATAGTTATAGAGTCTAATTTAGAAATAATAATTTCTTATGCATATTAATTAGCATCGACTGCTTTCAAGTTGACTCTGAACTCGAAGTGATTATCATTTTCTTGAAGTAATACAGCTGAGCATTCACCGTCAATGCATTCTACTTGAACATCAACTGTTTCTCCATAACCATCATCTTCTTCATCTTCATCTCCTTCTTCATCTACATCAGCTTCTTCATCTTCATCGCCGTCCTCTTCATTATCTTCGGTTGTCTCTTCATCATTTTCTGAATCTTGCTCTTCTTCAATTTCCTCTTCAACTTGATCAACCATAGTATCTTCCATAGCTTCTTCACGTTCTTCCTCTTCATCTTCATCCTCATCCTCATCCTCATCTTCATCTTCTTCATCATCGTCTTCTTCATCATCGTCTTCTTCAGCTTCATCTTCTTCAGCTTCATCTTCTTCAGCTTCTTCTTCAGTTGTTTCGGC